>MU624253.1:0-134790 GCA_025201745.1 Xylariaceae sp. FL1651 | reverse complement strand
CAAAAAATTTTTTAATTTTTTTTTTTTTTAAAAAACTAAATAAAACTTATTATAATAATATAAAATAAATTTTTTTTTTTTTTAAAAAACTTTTTTTTTTTTTTTTTTTTTTTTTTTTTTTTTTTTTTTTTTTTTTTTGCATAAACCACGAAAAGTGTTTTATTTTCAATCATTTCGATAAGCTCTAGCCTTAACTAGACTATATATAATAAAAGCCGTGATTATTAGAGATCTTTATATATAAATGCAGTTCTTTTATAGTTATGTTATACCCCTCCGATTCGGTGATTTCTTTGCCTACTATGGTACATAGGCGTAGTTAGTTAGTACCATGTATCAATATGATAGCAGCTTTAATTCGTGTGTTCGTAGCCGTAGAATGAGTGCCTATTTCAACCCAAAAATTACTGGGCATGCTGCTTTATAATGGCCCAATCTCCGTAGACTTAGTCCTAAATTAGGTAGGTAAGCCCCTCACATAGAAATATGCTCGGCACGCGTCTAAAGGGTTCACGCAGGATGAATAGGGTATGAAGCAAACCGTAAGCTACAATATAAGAATTACACACAACTATCACACTCAGTAAGGCTTATGTATGCGTGATGCTTCTTCCGCTCCTAGAAAAGAGCTAACAATCGATGATTGTCTTTGGCAGATTTCGACCGAATAGCTCCGCCACCGAGTCTTCGGCCCCGAGGCCGGACATTGATCACGGCCGACCGACAGTGCTGCCCAAAACGGGAAGCATTAACGGCTTTAAGCTGACTCCCCCTAGTCTTGTGAACCGGGAAATTTAGATCTAATCTTATCTGATCCTGATCTGATGGCTGCTGGCCGGCGTCCTCGCTCCTCCATCGAGAATAGTGCCTATCAAGGTGACCCTACCTAGCAGTCGGGGCTTATGTGTTGCCCACAATAACTCATCTCCGTAACTCGGCTGAGCCGGCTTCACATGGTGTATATAGGCAGTCATTATGCTGGTCCTCCCAAGTCCTTCGTTCGTTCCTTCGATTCTATCTTCTTAGTACTTGGCCCTTTGCTTAATTTTATCACCACCTGACTCCACATAGTAGAGCGGTACTGATAGAACACCATCTCAAAATGTTTAGGAAGGTTCTTTTGATAGCAAGGGCTTTTGGCAGCATCGCGTCTCATATTAGCTATCTGATCTCCCGTTCCGTAAAACTACATGCGAGACGCATCCGCTATCAACTCTCTTTTTCTAGAAGTATTCAGCCCAAACAGCACAACATAGTTGTTATCGGTGCATCTATGGTGCGTATCCCGGAGTTGTTCGTTCCTTAATTTGGCATAAATCGTACTTTCATATGCCATTTGCTCCTACACGCTCCCGAAATACTCCCAGAATAAGCCAAACTTAAACTATAAGTAGTAACTGCTGACTCTTGAACGTGAACAGGCCGGGTATGCGGCGTCTAAAGCCATCGCCGAGTCCCTTCTGCCCGACTCCCCCTATCGCGTGGTTGTCATCGAGCCACATGACCACTTTCACTTCACGTGGGTTTTGCCGCGGTTCTGTGTTGTAGGGGGACACGAGCACAAGGCTTTTATACCTTACGGCCCCCACCTACGCAATATCGGTAACGATGTCTTGAGGTGGATCCAAGACCGTGCTGTTTGTATTACGAGAGACAATGTGCGATTGAGTAGTGGCGAGGAGGTTCCCTACGAATTTCTGGTCGTTGCAACGGGAGCGGGTGCAACAGATGCGTTGCCCAGCCGAGTGGATGCCGACGAGAAGACCATCGGCGTTGAGAGGCTGAGGGAGATTCAACGGAAAGTCAAGGAGGCAAATAATCTAGTTGTCGTTGGCGGAGGCGCAGCTGGCGTGGAATTAGCAACAGACGCAAAGGGGCAATATCCCGAGAAGACGGTAGTACTGGTGCATTCAAGAGATCACGTCATGCATCGATTCGGCCTAGAATTACAGACTGCCGCTATGAACGGACTAAAGGAATTAGGAATAAAAGTCATCACTGGTGATCGAGTGATGGTGGAGGATAAAGGGCGAGGTGTTGTGACGTTGAAGAGTGGAAGAGAGATCGCATGTGATTTTCTGGTAAGCTCACCCCTTTTCTCACTTATGCTACTATTGTGAGAAAGAAAGAGGTACTCGAGAGCTAATGACAACAGGTCAAATGCGCTGGCCAGAAGCCTAATTCCAAACTTATTACCGAGCTGAGCCCCAGCTCTATAACGGCAACAGGCCAGTGAGTATAACCAAGAGTCTTTTATCCTTTGCTTAGCAACTTGCAGGAGCAGAGCAGCCGTCGCCTGCTCAGGCTTGCCTCTTGACTCAGGAACTATGCACGTTCCCGAAACCCCTCTACTTTTTTACCCTTAAAGAGTAACTATTAATACTTTTGTTGTAGTGTTCTCGTCAAACCTACAATGCAGATCAAGGATGACTCGCTACCTAATGTCTATGTGTGCGGCGACCTCGCAGAAACACACACACCAAACCCGAATTCTCGATCTGCAATGGTTCAAGCTATAGTTGCTGCCGACAATGTGGTGCTTGCTATTGAAGGGTATGAGCCCACGCACATATACAGACCGCAGGTGAGTGATGGGATAATTTTTCTTCCCTGTTTTAGCCATATATAGGTCCACAGAACTCTACATGCTCCCGAAACTACTCAAGATCTTACGTTAAAGAGTAATCACTAACTATAGACGCTGTAGTGGATAGAAGGACTTATTAAGCTAACTCTTGGACTGGTACGGATTCTCTGTCTAGCTGACGTACAAGAGAATGCTTCTAATCGAGTTGTTAACCTCATATAGGACAAATCTGTGGTCCATGTAGAAGACTTTGGCAGCACAGAGTTGCTCTTCCGAGCCAAAGAGAAAGATATAGCGCTTATGTCTGGAGGAGCATGGAAACACATGGGTGCCACTCCGTTTCAAGATGATACCGAAGCCCTTCAAAGATTTCTTACTCAAGTCTGACTAAAGGCTATCGTTAACTAGAGATGCGCCACGAAAAGATGGGCTGAGCCAGGTTCATCAGAGCACAGATGGACTAGTCGTGCAACCTCTTCTGCAGTCTGTATAAATCATAAAAGATGACCACGGTATGCGGCAAATCGTGGACGACTGAACTTTCAGTGATAAGACGCTATATCTCTTCTGTCCTACGTCTATTTGAAGGCGGTCCTAGTGCCATATAGGATACGCACTGCTTAGAAATAAGAAATCATCAGTTTTGTTGCTTTGAGATTACTGGGTGGCGCTCTCTTCGTTACTCGCGAGTTCGATCTGGGTCTTGACCGGATGATGTCGAACTTAATCTGAAAGAAGATATGTTAAGCCTGTAGAAAAGTATCCGATATGTTGCGAATTATATAGCTCGCTAAAGCGCATTTTTTGGCTTGTTAACCGTTGCCATGTGCGGCTATTATATTCCTATAAAATCCTTAAAGGACGAGGTAGAGATAGTATCATCAGAGCTTCTTAGGCCAAATAGGGTTTTAGTCTATGTTCCGGAGCACAAGCATTCCGTTGCTCTCATATGTATTCATGTCATGGTTACTACTTTGATCATACAAGAGCTGTTTAGAGAAATAGGTCTATCAGTCTGGAAAAGAATCGATTTTTATTAGGTACGTTGCTAATGTTAGGTAATCCATAGCATTCTGGGCATCTTGATTTGTGCGTAATAAGGTACTGTATGTAAGAATGCCCAGACTAGTCTAGACTGGGAGTTAGGTAAGGTTTAGATAAATGGGGTAGCCAGCCTAACCTTAGTCTAGCAGAATGGGCACTAAATGGGTAGGAATGCCCCTCCAATGGAGCACGAGCCACAACGCGCTCACTATCACCGGCTCTCATACGCATACACTTTCCAGATATTAATTTTTTTTAAGGTGCCCCCCCCCTCTCGCAACCCCCCCGCCCCTCCAGTTGGCAGATTCTCCCCACGCCAAAAGGCAGCCTGATGATCTTATTGAATGATAGACCCAACTTATCAACAATAACGACAACTTTTGTAATTCTAATAAATCACCAACGCTTGTCCCAGCTTCACACTTGTGTCGGCAAGCCGCCGTGAATGCAATTGGCTTTACCATACACCCGTCTGACTTTCTGTGCTGCCACCGAGCCAACCCATCATTTGTTCTGTTCAAGGGCGTCGTTGCAATCCTAGTCGCGTCTTAGCCCTGCGGGGCACACCATCACAAGCAACCTGCACAACAACCCTCACATTTCCACTCTTGCGCGACCTCTTTCTTCTTCTTCTGCAACTGTAGATAGACGAGGTCTTGAGAAGGCCAACCTCAGAATCGCCGCCATGTCTATACTCCCGCCTGAGGTCTCTGCAGAGCTGACCCAGCTCTTGCAAGCCCTGCAGTCGCCTGACAACTCGATACGGTCTCAGGCCGAAGACCACCTACAGAACAACTGGACTAGCACTCGCCCCGAGATTCTGTTGATGGGCCTGGCCGAGCAGGTCGCCGGTGCCGCTGAATCCTCGGTAACTACCTTTCATTCCATCCTTTCTCTCCCGCTTCCGTGAGGGCTTTCTGAGACTGACTCCTCCCTGCTGGGCAGCTCCGTTCTTTTGCCGCCGTCATATTTCGCCGAATCGCCTCCAAGACACGCAAGACCGACAAAGGTGAAAATGCTGAGATCTTTATTTCACTGGCGCCTGAACAGGCCCAAGTCATTCGCCAGAAACTGCTAGAAACTCTAGCCAACGAGTCCGATCGCCTTGTCAGGAATAAAATTGGTGATGCCGTGGCCGACGTTGCCCGACAATACTCTGAAAATAGTCAGTCTATCCCTCTCTCTCTGTATCCGCCTTGCTCTCCATGGTAACGACACCCTGTGGCCGTGCTTCACGTCATTCACCGAGTGCTCCAAGTACCGCCTTCAACCCAGCTCCCTATATGCTACGTTAAGAAAAAGACGACAACAACGCCGCGTTAACCGAGCTTCGCTCTAACCAAATCGCAGGTAACCCGTGGCCTGATATCCTTGGAGTCCTGTTTAACTTGAGTATGGCGAATGACGCCGGCCAGCGGGAGATCGCTTATCGCGTCTTTACTACAACACCTGGTATAATAGAAAAGCAGCATGAGGGTGCAGTCATGGATGCCTTCGGTCGCGGCTTTAAGGACAACTCGGTTGGCGTACAGCTGGCCGCCATGGAGGCCTTCGCTTCCTTCTTCCGGAGCCTATCCAAGAAGACCCAACCAAAGTACTTCTCGCTTCTCCCTGATGTCCTCAACATTCTCCCTCCCATTAAGGATTCGCACGATTCCGACGACCTTAGTAAAGCTTTGCTCGCCCTGATTGAGCTAGCCGAGGTCTCGCCCAAGATGTTCAAGCCCCTCTTCCACAACCTTGTCATGTTCAATGTGAGCGTTATTCAGGATAAGGAGCTATCCGACTTGTGTCGCCAGAATGCTCTTGAGCTGATGGCTACCTTCGCTGACTACGCCCCGTCCATGTGCCGAAAGGACTCTTCCTACACTAATGACATGATTACACAATGTCTTAGCTTGATGACAGACCTCGGTGAGGATGACGACGATGCTTCTGAGTGGCTATCAAATGACGATCTGGATCAAGAGGAGAGTGACTTGAACCATGTGGCAGGAGAGCAATGTATGGACCGCCTTGCCAACAAGCTTGGTGGAGAGACGATTTTAGTTCCTACCTTCCATTGGCTACCTAGGATGATGACCTCCATGGCCTGGAAGGATCGCCATGCCGCGCTCATGGCCATATCTGCCATCTCCGAAGGTTGTCGTGATTTGATGATTAAAGAGCTGACCCAGGTTCTCGAGCTCGTTGTCCCTGCATTGAAAGATTCTCATCCACGAGTGCGTTGGGCTGGGTGTCAGGCGCTCGGCCAGATGAGTACAGATTTTGCTCCCACGATGCAGAAGGAGTACTACGACGTTATACTTAAGGCTATCATTCCCGTCCTAGACTCACCAGAGGGCCGCGTGAAGGCACACGCCGCCGCAGCTCTCGTCAACTTCTGTGAGGAGGCAGAGAAGAGTATTCTTGAGCCCTACCTCGATGACCTCCTTTCTCACCTGTTCCAGCTTCTGCAAAATGACAAGCGTTATGTGCAGGAACAAGCGCTCTCTACAATTGCGACCATTGCCGACGCCGCCGAAGCTGCATTCTCTAAATACTACGATACTCTCATGCCTCTGCTTGTTAATGTCTTGCGACGGGAGAACGAAAAGGAGTTCAGATTGCTTCGTGCCAAGGCCATGGAGTGTGCTACCCTAATTGCATTGGCCGTCGGCAAAGAACGCCTTGGAAACGACACCATGACTTTGGTGGACCTTCTCGCTAATATTCAATCGAACATTACCGATCCCGATGATCCCCAAGCTCAGTACCTCATGCATTGCTGGGGCCGCATGTGCCGGGTTATGGGTGCTGATTTCCTCCGCTTCTTGCCCAACGTTATGCCACCTCTGGTCGAGCTGGCGAGCGCTAAGGCAGACATCCAACTTCTAGATACTGATGACGAGATTGAACAAATGCAACAGGAAGATGGATGGGAGCTGGTCCCGCTTAAGGGAAAGATGATTGGTATTCGAACTAGTACCATGGACGATAAACATATGGCGATTGAGCTGCTCGTCGTGTATGCACAGACACTTGAAGGCCACTTTGCCCCCTATGTAGCCGACATTATGGAAAAGATTGCACTTCCGGGTCTCGCATTCTTCTTCCATGACCCTGTGCGATTTATCTCCGCCAAGCTCGTACCGCAGCTTCTTAGTTCCTATAAGAAGGCCTATGGACCGGATTCTAACGAGCTTCGCGGTTTGTGGGCGGGGACCGTGGACAAACTATTGGAAGTCCTAACAGCAGAGCCGGCTATTGACGCCCTTGCTGAAATGTATCAATGTTTTTACGAATCTGTTGAGGTAATAGGCAAAAACTCTCTCACCCAGGAGCATATGGGCAAATTCATCGACGGCGTGCAATCGGCTATCGAGGACTACAAAGATCGAGTTGCCCAACGCGAAGAAGACCGAGCCGGCACCACGGCCGAAGATGCTGAAGATGAAGCCGAAGATCTCCTACTCGCCATTGAGGATGACCAGACTCTGCTCTCTGACATGAACAAAGCCTTCCATTCTATTTTCAAAAACCATGGTGCTGTTTTCCTCCAGCCTTGGGAACGTCTTATGGGCACATATGAGAGCTTCCTCACCTCTAGCGACCCGACACAGCGCCAATGGGGTCTCTGCATCATGGATGATGTTCTCGAGTATTGCGGGCCAGAAAGCGTACGCTATGCTCAGTCTATTAGTACTGCACTTCTCGAAGGTTGCAAAGACCCATCTGCTGCTATTCGGCAAGCAGCTGCGTAAGTAACACGTTCTTGTCTTATAAAGTGATCAACAGGGTTAAGATCACTGCAATTGATATCGCTAACAGACCTTCCCAGATACGGTATTGGTGTGGCCGCTCATTATGGTGGAGCTCCTTGGTCTCAATTTCTTGCGACCTCCTTACCATACCTCTTCCAGGTTACCCAAGTACCTGATGCACGCGGCGAAGAAGCTGTCTATGCAACTGGTACGTTCCTTCCGAGCCGCGATTATAGTCTTGAGACGTATAAGCATATCCAAAAGTACAAGGCTAATTTAGAGACAGAAAACGCTTGTGCCGCTATCGCCAAGATCCTTCACTTCAATAAGCAAAGCGTGCAGGATCCTCAAGCAGTGGAAATCCAATGGTATGAGCTGCGATACCTTTATTTCCCTTAGTTGCTAATTGAGATATCACAGGATCAACACACTTCCTGTCACGAATGATGAAGAGGCGGCACCATACGCTTATGCTTATCTTGTTGAGTTGATGGAGCAGTGAGTAACCTCCCTTTCACTGTAACACCTTGCCTGGTTTCTTAGTCCACGAAAGCTGTCATCACGCTGCGGTGTAACCGGATTCTTCGTTCCTGACGCTAATGACTTGAAAGGCCCAGCCCGGCTGTTCTTAGCCAAGCAGACAAAGTCTTTGTCTACGTAGGACAAGCTTTGGAGGCGGAGATGATTCATGGCCAACTGGCTGTTCGTGTTGCAGCAGCGACTCGGCAACTTCTTGTAGCTGCGAAGATTGACCCTACACCTCTGCTGCAACAGAATTTCTCTCCCGCGGCGCAGGAGCTGATTCGGCGCCATTTTACGTAGGCAGAGAGATGGATGTGAAAACATTGTCGGACCGATCTCTATCACCTTCTCATATTTGAATCTAGTTGGCTCAATTCATCTATCAAGGAGAATCGTACATAAGGGTTCTAGGTGGAGAAGACCTACGAATCCGCGATGAGTCCTCACACGCCTGCTCATGATACCATATTTTACAAGGGCGCGAGGGTCCGCCTATACTTAGAACACGCAACCCGACATCCCACTCATGTTTCTCTTCTTCACTGGTGGATACGGGCACGGATCTTACAATATCCGTGGATCTAGTTTACGGAGAAAGCCTACGGAAAGACGGGGCTGCTAAGCGGCCATGACCTATCGAACACCGTCGCTATTGTTGTGGCGGTTGTTGGGAGTACTAAGTTGGTGTAGTAGCTGATCGACCCTTTCTGAGGGTTTCTCGGGTAGGCTACGTATATCAAGATAGATTTGAGATACCTTGGATTTGTTTCCGTCGACAAAAATGAAAGCCAGATAACTCTGAGCCGACTGCCCTTGACTGCTTCAATTTTGCCTAGTGCTTTGGACATGTTACTAATCGACAAACTTGAAGACACCGGACTGGGCTGGCCTAAATATGGCGTTACTATAATGATACCACAAAGATGACTATGAGGCATAGACTCTAATCTGTAATCATGATAATAAAGAACATCATGATCTGTAGGCCTGTAGGGACCTTAACCTATCTCGGCGAACCACTCCCTTAGGCTCGGCTGGCGCCTTGCATATAGTATTAATAGGGAATACTATCTAGTACTCCGGTGGATGGTTTTGGACGTGTATGGCTTATTTCAGGCACTGCTTGAGTGTGATCGGTTCCCGAAGAAAGGGTTTCAAGCGAGGAGCTCCACGGGAAAACCACACATCTGCATCCTATGAGACCGAGACCATACAGACGCGCATGTTGGTCCATATTGCTAGATATCGGCTCGGAGGGTAGATAGATCGGTCGACTCTAATCATTACTACCTAGCAAGGAAAGGGGACCTCTACTAGTTAGTCTAGTATGTGACCTTGCCTCGTATTCTAGGGAGCATAAGGTTTTGTCTGCTAGCAGGCGTCAGTCAAGCCTGACCGCTCTCTCTCTCTAGCAGAGTATAATAGCCCGGCGAGAAAAGAAAAGGACAAAAAAAAAAAAGGTAAGCGAAGAACTTCCTACTGGCTCTACCATGTCTTTTTTGAGGTTGATTGATTTGATTTGATTTGATTTTTCTGTTTCGAAATCCTCAAAAAAAAACCCCAATCGAGACCCTTGTAAACATCGCGTCCCGGGGCCGGGCCGAATTCTAAAGCTGACGACGATGACGACGGACCGATCACCGTGGGAAAGATCCGTGCCAACTTTTCCGAGATCTCATCTATCTGTTAGAAAGCGTTTGAGCTTCGACGGTTCCGCGTATATTCTAGGAACGCAACATTGAACATCGATTTCTATCTATTTCCTTCGCCGCACTTCTCGACAGCCCGTCCTCTGTATCGGCTCGGCAGGCTACTCGAGACGCAGTGAAGCAGGATATCCTCAGAGGCAATTTCCTACTGTCACTATGAGGCGGTGCGCAGACTTAACGAACTCTGGTAGTAAAGAGAAACAAATCGAGTAGAGAATGTTAGAAGCATTAATTATATATGAATAGGGTGTCTAAAAGGTTATTATGAATGAGGTAAAAACTAGAAACAAAAAACTAGTGGGGTACGCATACTGCCTTCTATACCAGATAATGCTGAGCTTCCCATTAACACATTTTGGTGCGAACATTTCGCATCGTAGGCTAAGGAGTCTCTTCTCTGTCTTTATCTCCATATCTAATTAGTCTTCCTGTCTATATATCTCTGCGCCTACAAGTATCAAAGAGATATTTGTGACAGATTCTTCCTCACTTCCTCTCTTTAGCTACACTCTCCACCCCACCTTAGTGTGTCATGACTGTAGCTTTATCCTCGGGTCAGTAGGCTGTGGTTCACTTCTATGCTCTTCCCATATCGCAGCGAGATTCCGCCGCGCTAAGCCAGTTACTATCACATACGGTATGCTGAAGATCTCTACTCGTTTTTTCATTCCACTCCTTTCATTGTTTGTATTTCTTCGGCAAATTATTGGCGGAAAAATGGTATCATGAAAAGTTTAGAGATATAGCCACCGCCTATCACAAATGATGCCAACCCAGCTTATATTATTTTACATGACAACCTATCGATGGGCAGTTAGTATACAGGGATATTCGGAATGCAGCAATAAGCGTGGGAAAGAGACTTACGCAATCCTCTTCTTGCTTCCCTTGAGGAATGCCCATCTGCTCAAAGGTAGCTGGACCCGTCTTAGTGGGCTTGGCCGGAGCTGAGGCCGTTGAAGCTGGTGTGCTAGGTGCGGGACTTGGCCGACCTTGAGCAGGTGGTGGCGCACTCGAACGACCAGTCTGATCCATCGCCATCGGTCGGTCTTTCGGGGGTATACCGGATGCTGGCCGCCCGCCATTGCCTATTCTCTGGCCACCGGGGCCGCCTTGTGGTAGGCCACCCGGAGGCATCGAGCCAACTCGAGGTCCCATTCCTCCACTCATGGTAGGAGAACCAGCTGGAGCGCCGCCCGCTGACACCCGTGGGCCCGGAGCATGAGGTGAGGGAAGGGAGGATTCCCTCTTTGCATACCCAGAGGGTGGCGGCCCTCCTCTGCCTGGGCCTGGGCCCGGGCCAGGGCCCATTTTCGTTAGTCGGTTCGGTCCGGGCTGGGGCGGAAGGCCTCCAGCAGGACGATCATAATGGGACGAAGACGGCCGCTGGTTGTAGTCAGCTCCCGGAGGACGAAGGTCTTGCGGACGAGGACCAGGACTTGGTTGTCGATAGCCGCCGGCAAGCTGAGGTTGCCATCCCGCCGAGGCGGGGCGGCCGCGGTTCGGATCTATATTACCTGCTGGTAAGGGAAGTTGGCCGCCCGAGTGGGAACGCATGTTACCACCTGGCCCACCTGGTGATTGTGTGCGAATACCGAACGCACTTCCAGGGCGATCAGCGTTAGGTCCTGTAGATGGCCTGATGCTTGGGTTGAAATGAGCAGCGGGTAGCTGGGATTTGTGGCCGGTTATGTCGTCTTCAGGGTAGGGCGCGACCGAAGTTGGTCTATTTAGATTGAGGGGTGCTGGTCTGTCGTCCTCGGGGTAAGGCGCTGCCGACTGAGTCCGATCCGGAAGATTCACAGTGAAAGCAGGTGGCCTTCGGCTGTTCATTATGGAGCCAGGTTGAGACGGGTCAGGGTATTCTGCATGATCAAAGCTTTGTGCCCGAGGCGATGGCAGAGGAGATGCTTTGGGCGATGCCCGAGCTTCCGATAGAGTGGGCATGGTGCTGTTCACTTGTTTGAAGCGTTCTGGCCTTTGCCCCCTCTGTGATCCATGTTTGGACTTGATCCTCGTCAATGTTGAGGTTTCGTGGTCTTCTTTGGAAAGCGCCTTGGCTTGTGCCAGACTATCCAGCCGTCCCACCGCATCCTTATTCCCGTGTTCTGCGGCGAGTTCATACCATTTGCGGGCTTCTCGTATATCTTTTTCAACGGAGATACCAATCTCATAATAATAACCCATAGCAAACTCACCCGTCGCCAACTTTGTTTTCGCTGCCATCTGGGCGTACTTGAAAGCGAGTTGTTCATTCTTAGCGAAAGCTCCCTCGTAGCCAAATAAGAACCATCGACTGACTCCAAGACATGCTTCAGGCTGACCCTGGCGAGCAGCAAGGCCGTAATAATGCAATGAATGACTCGGCATGAACTCGCACCCGAGTTGACATAGCTCGTATGCCTGGCCCATCTTCAACTGGGCCTTCGCAAATCCAAGATAGGCGGCCTTCTCGATGTACTGTCTAGCAACGGCCACGTCGTAGGACATCACGCCCTCTGGGATGGTTACATCGGGCAAGTCTCTCGCTATGAGCATGCCATAGACGAAAGCTCCCTGGGGCGCATCCTCGTCGGCTGTGTCGGCAGCTTGGTGGATCAAGTCGAGACCTCTAGCAATGTCTTTGGGCATGCCTCGCTGACCCAGTAGATTGATCATGCCCAATCGATACGCTGCCGCCGAGTCCTTGGAAGCAAGCCCTAACTGATAATGTCGCATAGCTTTTTCCATATCGTTCGAGTTTTCGTAAAGCATACCAATCCGATAATCGGCGCGGCCCCATCCTTGCTGTGCGGCCCTCATATAACCGCTGTAGGCCTCTTTCTTATCCTGGCGGTTGCCGAACTTGCCAAACTCCAGCCACTTACTCCGTATAAACACGGCCTCAGGATGGCCCTGCTCGGCCAAATAATTTATGATATTAATGGCATCGATGCGCAGGTCGTGTTCAAGCTTCGGGGTGACTGGCCGCGACGGTAACTCCCGATCGTTACTACTTCGAGTGGCTTCGACCTCCCGCAAGGCAGCGTCGGCGGATATCTCGACGTACGAAAGCACGTCACGGGCCCAGCATATCTGCATGTCTGGATCGTTGGAGTGTAGCACATGTTGCCGACTGTTGGCCAGGACGGTCTCCTTCTCCTCATCACTAGGCGGTATATGCTCACCCGTCACCTTGGGGAAGGGTGAGAAAGATGGTAAATCGTTCATATCTCGGAGACTCTGCTCAAACTGGGCGTTGGTATCTTGGGTTTCTTGGAACGGACTGAAGTTGGACGCGGGGCTGTAATCGGCGGGCTTCTGACCGCCCGATCGGTATTGCTGCCCGAAGTTGCCGGCTTGGTTGTTGATGACGTTGGAAAGCGAGGGCTCGCGGTGATGCCGGGTTCCGGATGCGGCGCCGGCGGACGTTGTGGTGCGTTGTACGGCTTCTCTAGCTTCGAGTTCCATGCGTTGGAGGCCTTGTTGCATGTTCTGGGGCACTTCTGGCATAACTCTACTTTTATTAGCCCCGAGACTAGGCTGGGGACGACGGCGTCTTGAGGCCGTGGGATGGTGAAGCGGAGGCGAACAAAAAGGCAGCCATTGAAGGGAGGGGCTGTATCAAGATGTCTAATACAAGTAAAAGTAAAGGAAAAACGCACCGTTGTGGTGAGGGAGCTAGCACCTCGGGCAGGTAGTAGTCGTCTACGCCGCCTGGATAGAAGGTGGCCCCAAACTGAGGCATGTCGAGAGAATCGTCGGTCTGGGGGGTTTGTGAACCTGCATGAATTGCGAAACAGTAGCAGTCAGCCCAAAATTACAGAACCAATGACCAATGCAGGCCAGCTCTGTTTTGTCAGAAGTGCAGCAAGCAACGGTAGTATTATATAGGACTCCCTGCTGCTGCAAGCGCAAAAGGGGACTTGTCGGCTGTGGCGGGGCTTTTATGGGATTCGCGGGGGTCCCGGTCCTGTCTCTCTCTGTCTCTCTCCTTTTGTTTCTCTTCGTATTTTCCGTCCCTATCTAATAATCTATCCTCCGTCGGTCTGTCAGTCTCGTAGTTTCAGGGCGCAGTGTGGTGGGTAGCTGTCGCCCCGGGAAAGCCAGCAATACAATGTCTAGACGATAAGAGGGGGGTGGGCTTGACGATGATGCTGCAAAAGGTCTCAAGCTCTACTTTTTCCGTGTTCGGCAGAGCGACATATATGTGGTAAAGGTCTCAGTCCGAGGAGCAGGAGGTCTCTTTTAACACATGGCCAACCACATTCCAAGCAGGCCCCAACAAGAGTTAAGATTTCTCGAAAACTACGACAGGCAATGATTCGTAGGCCAGTTACTGTGTAATGAGCATACCTGGTACGGAGTGGACCTGCAGGCGGAGGAATAGGTGAACAGGTGAATAGGTATCCGCTTAGAACCACGACGCTTGTTGGGCCACTCGGCAGTGCAAGATGATTAAAATGAACAAGCCCAGATCTGACCAGGGCTGGCAACTGGCAGGTCCCTTTGTGCTGGTGCCTGAGGGCGATGAGTTGTGGGGAAGACCCAACCGTGGCGTGTACTTACACTGTCAAACCAGGACCACACCAGACTAACCTTAGACTAATAATACTAATAACAGCAGTGAATACCGAAAGAAATTCGGAGCTGACGCGAGCTGTATAAGCCACACTCGTTCAGGTCAGGATCGGGTATGCACCGGGCCTATGCCATGCGACCGAGCTGAGAATAGAATTCGACTTCGTCTCTTACCTCTCTCTCTTTTCTTCCCTGGTCCCGCCTGGGTAATCGGCAGAACCGTGGATGGCTCGATGATCTGATGACGAGTTCCCCCAGACGACTACGTAGACACATTCCTTGTGTGTCGCGCAGCATTTGTCATCCCTCCTAGTGCTGTTCACAGAGTGCTGTGAGGTTGCTCAAGCGCCAAAGCGCGCTCCGGCAGAGCGAGGTACCGCGCGCTAAGGATGATCCCACCCCCTTGCTTTCCCAGCATGTTATCGAAGATTCAGCCAATGCCATTGGCCTGGATTGGGTGCAGTCTGAAAGTCTCAAAATGCATCTCATGCTCCAAAGCTATAATAATCACAGTCGCCATGATATAAGAGACAGATAACGAGAGAGACGGAGAGAGTGGTACGGCCGTTCGCCCAAAGTCCAACCACACGAATCCTATAATCATGAATTGATGCAATAGAGAGCTGAGTGCTTACCTGAACTGATAGCTATTCTGGGTTGCACATAGGTTGACATAGTCATATCAAGAGCTATCGTGCCAGTTGGGTCTGTTGGTAGGTTTCCTCTGTAGGTACTTTGGTCGGTTGTGCTGGTCAGAAGTCACAATGGACAATAGATTCATCAGTGAACTGTGCCGTGGACATAGTTGATTTGTAGGTGATGAGATATAGATTTCGAGAAGTTAGGTAGGTAGGTAGGTCGGTAGTTAGTCAATATTAGCGGGAAAAAGGATTCCTACTCGGACAGAGCTGGACACAAAAGACAGGCAGATGGAATGGAAAGAGCTGTGGGTTTTTAATCACCTGTGCCAGGCTGGTCCCAACACAGGTTTTGGTGGTTTGTTTGCTAGTTTGTGCGCCTGAGCTGAACATATAGTGCCGTATGAACTGCCATGTGAATCGCCTCGTAGCATTCCTTCCTTATACTATAAGTAGGTACTAAGTAGCTAGCTAGTCTATATGTCGAAGTCGCTTCTCGATCAGCCCCCCTGTAAAGATACGGAGTATATCTAGTACTATAGCTTGTTCAACGGCTGCTAACCTACTACATAGGGGTCTATTATACGATACATGAAACCAAAGCAAGCCAACCGCCGTTAAGCGGCATTCGTAAGGCATATTCCAGAATTAACGAAATTAACATCTCATCCTTCGCCGACAATGCACATGCCCGAAGAGTCCAAAGCTCAAAAGAACAGACCAAGTCGATACAGCTATCACCAGTCCTGTGGACATGGGCTTGTGACTGGCGCGACGGTGACCGTGGAGAATGCTACCTTGGGTTGGAAATCCACAGCCTCATCCCGTTGCTATTTTGGTCATGTCACCACTGGCTTACGCTTCCTCGCACACATAAAGGCCTACGAACCCTCAACACCCAAAAACATCCCCTTCATGATTGCATGATGTGATAGTGTGCAGACGCCGTAGGGCTATCCTCTGGCGTTTCCAGCTGTGCGAGAATTTACTCGATGCGATGCGCTCGCCTGTCGCCAATGTCCAATATGCGAGAGGAAGCGTTTCTGATGTTAGTCGGATTGATAGTTGGCCAGCTGGGGGTAATACGTGGGGGTCAGTTCCCCGTGTGAGTTGCTAGGACAGTTCAGCTCCTAGACCTCGATCATTAGAGCGGATAAGTATGGCTCCAAGCCATCGTTCCGCATCTTCTAGTTTAACTCGACAAGCAACCATACGGTAGACGAAATGTATCACCTAAATATTTGAGAGCTTTGAATTGGACCCTACTAATTCCGCTTGGTACCGGAACTTACAAGACTCAGTCGGTAGTTACGGGTTGGAATTACCCTTGCAGACGTAGACGTAGTACAAACATGCATCTTTCCACAGGGAATACAAGATTGCGTACAATCACTCAAGTATTCCGTGACAAGTTGCACTGATTCGAAACAACAAATCCCAAAACGTGGTGTGCACGTGGGCGTGGCGTGGTCTTGTGAACATATCTTGATCATAACCTGATGGCGCGTGTAGAGTTACCTTTGACATATAGAGTATCGAATTAGAGAAAACGATAATTTGAGGACAAAAACATCTGATAGCTTTGAGCTAAAACGTTCCATGTTGTCCAAACTTATTAGATGAGCCATTACCAAAGGCCTGCGCCGAAACAAAGATGGAGCAGACAAATGTTGAAACCCGAGCCGGAGAATATGTGGCTGTGTTTGATGCTCTAGCCACATATCGAAGTGGCTGGAGCTCTAGCCGACCTGGCCGACCGGACGCCAAGCTGTTCTGCTTCTCGTTCGTCAGCCTTTCAGCCTGCTTGCCTTGCCTTGCCAGACCAAAACCGACAACGACACAATCGACATCAGCGATTCTCCAGCCGTTGCCACCTCTCATTCCACCTACGAGTCGATATTCTAGAGGACCTATAGCTTTAGCACCACGAAACACGCCTGCGAGTACAGCCAGCACTATCCCACCCACATCCGTCCCGTTTTCACCGTCATCATCATCATCATTATCAACGCCATCCGAGCAACATCCAAACGCACCGCCCGACATCATGGCCGAGCGCACTCTGCAGCAGATCCTCCAACAACTCAAGTCAAACCCGAACCTCCCATACAACAACGCCTCTACCCTCCTCTCCAAAGCCAAGATCGCGCTGCTGCAGCTCAAAGCCGTAACGCCGTCCCCCTCCACACCAGCCTCGCACCTGGCGCTGGCACGGGAGGTCTACGAGGCCGGCGCGCTCTTCAGCATCCGGGCGAAGAACCCGGACGCCTTCACGCGGTACGTGTCGCAGCTGCAGCCGTTCTACGAGCTCGCAGACGAGGACAGCGATGACGAGGAGAACAACCGGAACAAGGTCACGGGCCTGTACCTCCTGCTCCTGCTCACGCAGGGCCGGTACGCCGAGTTCCACTCCGAGCTCGAGGCGCTGAGCACGCGGGCCCAGGGCAGCGAGGAGATCGAGCGGGATCGCTACCTGGGCTACCCGATCAAGCTGGAGCGGTGGTTGATGGAGGGCAGCTACGATCGCGTGTGGAAGGCCATGAAGAGTCGGGAGGTGCCAAGCGAAGAGTACGGTGTCTTTTCTGAGGTAAGAACTGCTATGGCTCTACTAACAATCTCCAAACACGTCTATCTCACTTGTCTTCCTCTACCTTGCTCTGCCGATACTAGCTGATCAATATCCTCAACTAACTTTACATCTTCTCCGCAGATTCTCACCTCGCAGATCCGCTCCGAGATTGCATCCAGCAGCGAGCGCGCATACCCGTCTTTGCCGCTCAGTAGTACTAAATCCCTGCTGTTCCTCGACTCGGAGGGCGCCGTCGTCGACTTCGCACGCCATCGAGGCTGGGCCATCCGTGACGGCCAGATCTTCTTCCCGACGACCGAGGGCGTCGAGGATGGCGGCGATGAGAAGGAGATCAGTCGGATGGTCATCGAGAACACTCTGGGATATGCGCGTGAGCTCGAGACGATCGTCTAGACTTCCGCTTCCTGCAATGACTGGTTGATCTGGGTGTGGAACAGGAGGATAAACCTATCCGTTACGGATAAATTGCAATCCCTTCCCGTAAAGTATCTCGGACGCAAAACAACAACACAAATAGCTAATGCAGAACGTTTCCGCCAAGGAAGAAAAGTTAAGACGGCAACACAGGCGGAAGACAGCGGAATAGTAGACCAAGCCATGAACCGCACCATGAGCAGCATACATCGGATTATGCTCGCCCAATAATCTGTATGAATATGGACAATACCATAAAACAATGTTCTTTAGAGGATAGAGCACGCACGAAATCGATTAGCGCCGATTAAATTAAGGATCCTCTAGTTTCCTCACCCACAACCTACCAGCTGACACATTGCTTGATCCTTCTGTTTCATGGTGATGCGGTTGGTCAAATTGAGGCATGTTTCGAGGTCATCTGTTGACTATTTAGGTTGATTACTTATATGTGTACGCATCTAAAGAACCACATCAAGCGATATGCAATGCATCTATCCATTGTAGGAACCCTTTCCTACTTAATAATTGTTTAGAGTACCTGACTTTACTCTCGTCCGCCCAAAGTGAACTGCACTGCACATACCACGACAGTAATTTTCGGCATCGCTTTTACATATAGTAATTATACGTCAACATGTTTCCGGATTCTAAAATGCTTAAGCTTCTCTTTCTTACGCACGGTTATTTTAGCTTCCCGACCAGTGTCATGTCGTCTTATCATTGCCTTTCATCTTGTTTTCCGAAACCTTCAAGGTAGAAAGAAAAGCTCTTTTTCTTCCCTCTACGCGAATAGTCTTAGTCCACTACCGTGCTTACCAACCTCGCAGACTTGGCACACGACGCAGACGGTGCCCTTGTACTTGGAGTGGTACTTTGACCCGTCAAAAGCGCACTCTTCGAATGCGGTGCCGCTGTAGATAGGTGTATGGCTTGCGGCGCAGATGTCAAACTCAGCGAACTGATCATACTCAATCTCTACCGCATCGTGAGGATTGCGCTCGCACTGCGCTTTCATCTTCTTGGCCTGAAAACTATGTTAGTTGCTATGATAGAAAATCGAAACCCGATAGCTTAGACTTACATTTTCTATAATTCTGGCGGCACCGCCATTTGCTAGAATGCGGTTGGCGAAGCTCAAGGCAGAGCTCAAGTTCTTACTTCGGAATGCTAGGTTCATAGCATTGAAAAGCGCGAGTTGGCGATGGGGAACCTCGATCTTAGGGATGGTAAAGTATGCTGACAGCTCCAGGCTTCGCTTAAGCAGCTCAGGGTTGCCATTTACAGTATCCGCCGAGCCTAAATTTCTCCGGGCCAGCTCAATCGTCATAGCGACTGTATATTCACTTGCTGAAGTGATTAATCTCTTGGCTTCTGCGACCTCACTCTCGCTTGAAACGGCGTTGGTAAGGATTGCCTGTAGAATACCTCGGAAAATTCCTACGCCATCCTCCAGCTTATTTGACCGCATTGAGTCGTAACCCCTCTGTAGGTCATTGGATGCGAGATGTTCAAGGTCCCGAGGAATGATGGGTAGAACCTTTCTAGGATCCGTTTCATCTAATGTGCGGCGCACATAGTTCACGAGCGGTGGCAGACCAGCGGAAGCCGGGAGATAAGTTTTCGTTGCAGAGTAGATCTCCATGAATCGGGGTTTAAGGGGTTCGAAGTTCACAGCGCCCACTTGTCGATTGAGTAAGTTCATAGCGGATTCGAACGACCCAGCCGCGACGTGATCTGCTGCTATAGGGGAGTTTCGAGACCATAAATCAGCTTCGCTACTGCCTGCGCCTCCGGCGTCTGTGCTTTCAACGTTAACGAAGTCACTGTCCGCTTCTGGGATGATGTCGTCGCCCATGTCCCAACCAGCTGCGTCCTCATCATCGTCAACTTCCAATGTGCCATTCCGCTTAGCGCCAGCATCCTCGTCTGCCATATCACCAGCCTCAAGTCCGTTGGTTGCTGTTGGTTCGTCCTCGAGAGTCATGCCTTCTAATTGGCCAGCAAGAGCTTTCTCGAAGAAGGACTGTGATGTAGCTTTTGTAGGCCAGTTGGCTTTAAATGTAGGTACAACTGGCTTTGGCGTTGCAAGTGACTCTCCGAAATTTGGTGTAGTTAGTTGGTCCTCTGTTACCCCGGTTACTTCCAGGATGGACTGACATTCCTCTTCAAGACCATGAGCTTTGGCAGTCATATATGCAAGAGGGTCTGAATATTGGTTAGTTTGATATCACAGCTCACCTAGATATACACTCACATAGATCAACTTCTTTGAACATCTGTATCCTGTCCTCAACGTCGCCCAAGTAAAGAGCATTCTGGAATCTTGCTGTAAAATCGCCCCGGTGTTCGGCGATCTTAGCCATCCTAGCCAGTTTGGAGTGGTCGCCGGTTGAGAGATACAGGAACGAAAGTTTGTCAAATTGTTTGAGCTTCTGATAAGCCATCTCAACAACTTGATGATTGCCATGTGCTAAAGCCTCGGTTCCTAACCTAGTCCAGAGTTTGGGTCGATCAAGTTCCTTGGCCATCTCAACTGCTACATCCAGGTTGCCACACTCTATAGCGAGTTCAAAGCGAGTGGTTGGGTCCTGGACAAATTGCAACGCAATTTCGGGGTAACCCTTCTTCTGCAGGTAGGAAATGATGGACTGGCCGACTAGACTTGACGTACGAATAATGTGAAGCATTTCCTCGTAATTCCGCTTGACCAAGGACAACTTGAAGCGGTACTCAGTGGGGTCAATGTGAAGAATCTTGGGTTTGGCAGAGCGATCGAGGCAATATACATTCCGGCCTTTGACTTTGACCAGGTACACAGTTTGGTCAAGTGTTCGAACAATACCGTTGTCGCCGTTCATCAAAGTATACTTGACATGATTCAGGGTAGAATAGAGTAAGACGCCTGCATCGTCCCAGGTGGCACTCTTGATTCGTATCGTCTCATGTAATGTGCTGACCTGTTCGAGGGTCTTGGTCACAATTGTGACATTGTGCTTGCTGAGAAGTGCGGCATGCAGACCATCATTGGACCAGACAACATACTTTACACCATTGACGGTCAGCTCAGCAATGCTCTTCTTCTGTTGGATATCATAAAGATGGACAGCAGTGGGGGTGATAATGAGAAGATTTCCAGTGCCACCGAAGTAAATATCCGTGGTTCCGATCGGAGGCTTAAAGGATCGCGCAGTGTTATTAGATAAATCTTTGATATCGACGGTCTGAGTTGACGTGTTCAAAACAGCAAATCTATTTCGGGCAACGAAAATGGCTGAATTGCCCTGTCCTCGCTTGGAATCGGTCGCATCTAGCGCACCAGAACCATCCCGAGGAAGGTTAATGAGCTCGTATAAGCCACCTTCTGCGGGTGATGTGATGAGAACCGAACGCTCGGCGGGATTGTATGATAGAGTCCGAGGAGGAACCCAGTCGCTCCCAAGTCGCTTCAAAGAGAGCAAGGTTGGGCTCTCAGCATTCTTCTGGAAATCATAGGAGTGGACGTGCTTCTCTTTCGTAATAAAGAAAAGATTGTTTTGGTGAACTGTAGAGGCCGGGCGCTCTCTTTCCAGCTTAAAAACCATAACACCATTATCGTGCCCAGCTGCAAAAAGATTTATCTCAGGATGAGCTGCAATAACCCAAAATCGATCATTTTCTCGCTTGAAAGACTGAACGGCTGTGCGCTTTTGTGAGTCCCATACACGGATGGTCTTATCTTCGCCGCAGGATAAAATCAAAGCTTGGTGAGGATGGAACAGGCAGCCGGAAGCATTCTGAAAATGACCTCGACAGGTATCAACTTCCCACGCTTTTGTTTCGCTAAAACGCCATAATTTCACAAGGCGATCATCACCAGCCGAGACAATATGCGGGGCAGTGGGGTGGAAGGCAACCCAGTTGACACCACGATCATGGCCTTCGAGCACGAATTTGACCATGGCATCGGTATTCCCGAACATGTCTGTCTGCTGTGCATTCGATCGAGCTACCTGATCTTCGAATGACATGGAGGTTGGAGCGGAGTGCTTCTTGCGCAGACCAGAAATATCCCAGACACGTACAGATTGGTCGAGGGAGGCAGACACGACCAGGTCGTCCTTGGGGTGGAACTGCGCGCACATAACATAGTGGTTGTGACCGGTCATGGTGCAAACTGGAAAGTGTATATTAGCACAGAGCATCCCCGCGCCTCACAAGTCGTCGAGTCTTACTGAGCGAGCGATTCTGCCAGTTCCATATTCGAATGGTCTGGTCGTCGGAGCAAGAGATGATCCATGGCAGCTCGTGGTGAAAGAAGACGGTACGAACGTAATCGAGGTGTCCGTTGAGGGTGAAGAGGCATCGCCGTGTCTGGTAGGACCAAACCTTGATTTTGTAATCATCACCGCCCGAGACGAAGAGAGGCTGGGTCTTGTGGAAATCGATGCCCCTGACAGGACCATCATGCTCCTCGAATCGGTCTATTAAGGTCCCCATGCGGTAATCCCACAGCTGGATAGTTGAGGAGTGAAGGGAAACAAGGATCCATGGTCTGGCGCTCGGTGGTTAGCTCTGCAGCAAAGTCGGGCAGAGAAGAGGTTTAGTGATATGTACCTTTTAGGGTGAAAGGCGATACCCTTCGCCCTTGAGGACTTGGACTCGAACTACAAAGACAGCATTAGCGAACGCTCTCATGGTAGGCGACAGGCTCTAGGCGGGCCAATGGGTAGTAGGTAGTTGTGCACCTTTGTCAACATTCCCGAAGAGGCCTGCATCGTGGATGGTGGTGGGAGGCGCAGGGTGCCCCTAAGTTTGGGTCATGAATTGTTGCTATTCGCGATATGAACAACCAGCTGTTCAAATGGAGGAGATTGGTGAAGAAGAGAAACAGAGGGTCGCTTAGGCCGCCAGGTCGACGAAATGAGCTGGGGAGGGAGCTCAGCGAGGTGAAGTGGTATGCCGTCGACGCAAGCTTACAATTATTGGTGTCCTTTAGTTTCGATATGGCAACACATTGCACCAGTCCCCAGAAAAGTGACAGGCGGTGGGTTTAATTCCAGGCTGTGGTCGTCAATCTATCTGCCTCTGGCTCAGCCGGCAACGGGTGGTCGCAGGTGCATACGCCCCAAGTGCTGTGCTGGCCTTATCAGACCGGAGCGGAATAATAATTTTGTTGCTTATGGGTTGCAGGACCTTTCTCCAGCCCACCCACGAGGGGTGGTCGATGAGGTCGTAGTGGGGCTAAGCCCACCAAGCTTGAGCTGCTGCTGCCCCCCAGTGAGAGGTACGTACCGACAATTAAGAGCTGAAGTGTGGAGAGCAGGGATGGTGGATTTCAAGGAGACAAACGGCCGCCGCGCGAACCCCCTATTGGATCTCATATGCCCCTGACAGCTCCCCAAATACGCCTAGAACTGCAGTACCTGTTACTTGTTGGGTAAGGCAGGTACCCACGTAGGTACCTTCGTAGGGGCCAATACTGAATGATTGATGGCCCGTTCAAAAAAGTCCAAGTGTCCAATTGCTTCATCCCACTTACACCGACCCAAGAGACTTGGTAGGTCGCATATAAGAAGCAACGCTACACGACACCAGACATGCAAGAGGCCACTTTGCATTGTCAAACACGTCGGTGACATCCGCGAGCCCTTCATCAGCCTTATGCCATAATTCCAATAGCAAATGATACTACCAATCTACTAATTTCGAGCTGTTTACTAATTGGGGGCGTCGCTCTCGAGCTCTCGGCTGCTTGCCCCTCCAACGTGCTCGCATGCTGTCGCCAGCCAGAAGATTCATATAGGACTTTACATAAACAATCGAAATCATGATACGGTTATCCTATCTTCCATGTAGCCTTGCTGCTATCTTACTGGCGGCTGTGTGCCTTGGCCCTAGCCATGTCACAGCGGGACCTTCAGTGAACGTGGCTATGAGAGCCGCCTTCCCAGCTCCCCCCTATCTCATTGAGCTCCTGTGAGCATGTTACACCCTTCTCTCCAACGCGTGTAGCTAATAGCGCCTAGGGAGACAGCTGCCGGAGAAAATGCTACTTCTTATTTCCCTCTACTTGATCGGATCGCCGACGGTTCCTTCGTCGAGGCCACAACCGACAAAGCCCTTTACGATAAATTTCTCGAGCTTCTGCAACAGGACGGTCACATTGCCACACCCGAGGCACTATCAACCTTCAAGCTCGCGCTCTCCATGAGAACTGCAGCTCCGAGAATCGAGGCACATTACCAATATTATGATACCGCCGTGACGCCATCGCTGGGTGAGGCTAAAGACGGCTGCGACGAATGGATCCTCCTCGACAGCAAGCAATACTGTTCGGCTGCACTTACCCAGCCTGATGGCCAGGTATCAGGAAATTCGTATGTACTGATCGGCCATAAACTCGATATCGTTTACTAAGGAAAAGCAGACAACTACGGCTGCTACCTTTTGACCGTGCCTTAGGTAGTGGTAATGATGCTATCTTATATGCCGACATTACTAAACCCAAATTTGGCTCTTTTCACAAGGTGCTCGCCGATATGGCGCGCAAGGGAGAAATCTCTTACCGCTTAAGATATCGTATATCCCAGCGGGGAGAGCTAGAAGCATTGCCAGTCAGTGGCTATGGCGTAGAACTTCAGCTCAAGCGAACAGACTATATTGTCATCGACGATCGTGAAGCTGCGGAGGCCAATGTTGGCCAACCTCAGAAAGCAACATCCGCTGAAGACGTATTAGACGAGGAGGAGGAGGTTAGCGATTTAAAGCCTCTAGCCACCAGTGAATTAGCAACTCTCGGACTGAATGCTGGCTCATTCATAATGGAGAGCGAAGACCCTTTCCAGACGTTGATCAGATTAACCCAAGATTTTCCTAAATTCTCAACCTCTGTGGCGGCTCGCAACGCTTCCGAGGCGTTTATTTCAGAGCACCGTCAAAATCGAGCAGTAGCGGCACCTGCTGGCATGAACGTCCTATGGATGAACGGTGTGCAGTTGACTGAGCGCCAAATCGATCCATATACGCTTGTTGACAGCATTCGTCGAGAAAGAGCTTTCATCAAAGGTGTGACGGACCTTGGTCTCACCGCGAAGGAAGCTATATCTCTTCTTGGTGATCGTGAGGTGACCATGGCCAAGACTGATGACGAGGCACCACGGTTTGATTGGAGAGATCAGCTCGAAGATGGCCGAGTCATTATCTGGTTGAACAATATCGAAAAAGATAGACGCTACGCTGATTTCTCTCCGAACCTCGCAACAGTAAGGATTTATTAATAACTCACCTACACATAAAGAATTCCGCTAATTGCATGGTGAAGCTTATGAAAATGTCGTACATGGGCCAGATCCCACAAGTCCGCAAAGATATCTTCAATCTCATCATCCCTGTTGACTTTAGTAGCCCAGATGATGTTAGCTTGGTAGTAGAAAGAATACAGGGCCTCGTGAAGCGTTTGCTTCCAGTGCGATTTGGTTTGGTGCCACTGACTCCGACCAAGAAAGCTGAAGACCGGGCGAAAATAGTTTACTATTTAACTGAAAACTATGGGTTGGCCAGCCTCATGTCCCTTCTCGAGTCTTTCAGCACAGGCCATCAAACGGCCCAATCTGAGCAAGTAAGCTTCGATAACGCTATCAAGAATCGCAAACCCAAAGCAGACGCGAACATACTCTCTTTCAGCGAGATCCTCACTTCAGAAGACCATGAAAACCAGCTCCAGCTGGCAAAACACTGGGTAGAGAGACTTCAGGCAAATACCGAGGTACCTCCCGTGTTCTTAAACGGGTTTGCAATCCCGCGAGAAATGAATTGGTTCCAGACTATGAGCATGAAACTCTCAGCCGATTTACAACAGGTTCAAGAAGGATTGTTTACAGGAGTTGTCAGTCCAGATATGTGGGTACCAAACTTATTTCTAGAAGATGCACTCCCCCGTCGGAATCGTTACATCTACCCAGATATCGATAACCCCCTAAAAGTTCTTAACGTTCACAAACTGTACTCCGAGCACGACGATCTTTTCAGCAGAGTACCGGTCATTGAAGCAAGTGTAGACTCGAGCAAAGAGGACTGGGCTATTGTCACAGTCGTCGCGGATTTCAGCACCTCTTCAGGTCTCCAGCTACTTCTTCCTGTCTTGGCATTCCGTCGGAGCAACCCAGGCGTCCGAGTTGACATTATCCATAACCCTACGTCGACTGAGAAGGGCCATGAGATCAATGCTCTCCTAGTGAAAGATGCAAGCAAGCTTTTGGATGCTGAGAATTTGGAGACTCTGGAATTGCTAACATCTGGCAATGCTCATGCCCAAGACGATGGATACGACAAGGCCTTGACTCGGTTCCTTGCGACTTCGGGATTGGCGCCAGGTGACCAAGCTCTTCTTCTGAACGGCCGAATTATCGGACCAATCAATACCACTTCTACATTTCAGGAAGACGATATGAAACAACTGCTTGTATTTGAGCAATCCAAGAGAATTTTGCCTGTATATCAAGCAGCTGAAAATCTAGGCTTGGTGGAGAAGGTCTCTAGTCCAATTGCTGCCGCCAAACTTACGTCCATTACGGCACTGTCGACCATCTCAGATTTGCCAGAAGGCATCTTTGAGTCTGCTCCACCTCTTCGAACTGCTGTGTTCGATCTCTGGAACTCATCACATACAGCAATTGATATTGGTAGCCAAGATACCGCGGATATCTACTTTGTCGCGCTTCTAAATCCTACAAGCGAGATCGGGCAAAGATGGGCACCCATCTTGAAAGTTCTATCTGAGCTAGATGGTGTCTTCTTACGTATTTTTCTAAACCCAAGAGAGAGATTAGAAGAACTTCCGATTAAGCGGTTCTACCGGTATGTCCTGCAATCGGAACCATCATTCGATGAAAATGGGGCGCTTCGCTCTCAGGGCGCCACCTTCAAGAGTTTACCATCTGAAGCCCTTCTCAACTTGGGCATGGATATGCCCCCAGCTTGGCTCGTCGCGGCAAAGGACTCTGTACATGATTTGGACAACTTGAAGTTAAGCTCAATCAAGTCGGACGTCGAAGCCATTTATGAGCTAGAGCATATTCTTATTGAAGGACACTCCCGAGAAGTATCTGGAGGCGCACCCCGAGGTGTACAATTACTGCTTGGTACCGAACGCGATCCACACTTTGCTGACACGATTATTATGGCAAATATTGGTTACTTTCAATTCAAAGCCAATCCAGGCTACTATAACATCCATTTACAAGAGGGGAGGAGCTCAGATATTTTCAATATCGTCAGTGTCGGGGCTAAAGGTTACGATGCTGTTCCGGGTGATGAGGGTACCGAAGTCGCGCTCATGGACTTTCAAGGCACGACCCTGTACCCTCGACTTGAGCGAAAAGAGGGAATGGAAGCTCTTGATGTACTCAAAGATGTCGGCTCTGATAACGGTAATGACCTTCTTTCGCGTGGTCTCAAATTTGCAGAAGGTATCTTAGGCGGCTCCAAATCAAAATCAAAATCGCTCTCAGACGAGATTCACGCGGAAATCAACATCTTCTCTGTAGCGAGCGGTCATCTCTACGAGCGCATGCTTAACATAATGATTGTCTCGGTGATGAAGAACACGAAACATACTGTGAAGTTCTGGTTCATCGAGCAGTTTCTCTCGCCCTCGTTCAAGGAATTTATCCCACATCTCGCCGAAGAGTACGGTTTCAAATACGAGATGGTGACTTACAAATGGCCGCACTGGCTGCGCTCTCAGAAGGAGAAGCAGCGCGAGATTTGGGGATACAAGATCTTGTTTTTGGATGTCCTCTTCCCGCTTTCCCTCGACAAAGTTATCTTCGTCGACGCGGACCAGATCGTCCGAACCGATATGATTGATCTCATCAATCATGATCTTGAAGGCGCGCCGTACGGCTTCACGCCGATGTGTGATTCCCGCACAGAAATGGAGGGCTTCCGCTTTTGGAAACAGGGATACTGGAAGAACTATTTGCGCGGTCTGCCTTATCACATCTCGGCATTGTACGTCGTGGATCTCCGCCGCTTTAGACAGCTGGCTGCGGGCGACCGCCTCCGGCAACAGTACCACCAGCTTAGCGCAGATCCCGCCTCGCTTTCCAACCTCGATCAAGATCTGCCGAATCACATGCAGTTCGTGATCCCGATTCACAGCCTGCCGCAGGAGTGGCTGTGGTGCGAGACATGGTGCAGTGATGAAAGTCAGAAGGAGGCAAAGACTATTGATCTATGCAATAACCCCCAAACCAAAGAACCAAAGCTTGATCGTGCGCGGAGACAGGTTCCCGAGTGGACTGTTTATGACGATGAGATTGCAGCACTTAATCGGCGGAGAAAGGGTCTGGATGATACGCAAAAGATTCTTGATAGGAGTAACGAGGAAAAGGTGGAGAGGAACACAAAGAGTAGACGTTTTGAAGAGAATATAAAGACGAGGACGAAGGATGAATTGTAGAGGCCTGGGTGTTTAGCATAGCCAAGTGAGCATACATAGATGTTTAGATATGTGGACGACATGTATAGAATGACGGGTTGACGTTTTACAGCTTCTGCTTTATTCTGGTTGAAGGTCGTCGGTGAATATCGCCTTCATTTTAGGGCATCTAGCTACATATCTAAGTATCTGTTATATATACTTAGGTAGATTAGAGAGTAAGCGAGCCTTTCGAGTACAGTCTCATTAGAACTACCGCGCCCAATGGTTATGGCGCGTGCTGTTAATAGCTAAGTTATTCCTGGCCTAGCCGGAGCACCATCAGGAATCACGCTATCGGGTCTTATTGCCCGGCTCCATCCTTTCCCCTGTGGGCGCGGATTTATACTGCTGATCGACATAGTAGAATGCTTCAAGCGGAGGTGCCCGAGCCAGATGGCCAACTGCTGCGCTGTATTTGCTATTTTGTAAGTTATTCCCGTAGTCGCTCTATAAACTTTATCATGATAGCTCTCTACCTAGTTTTTATTTAATGGAAATAATTAACATATTTAAGGGGATCTTCATTCTCGCTACGCCACTGTCTAGATCCGCAAACATATCATTCCGCCGTCTTAGTGGTTTTCTTCGAACGGCTTGTATTAAATAGTTATAAAGGAAACTAATGAAATGATAGGTAGGATCTAAAGTGAGTTTTACGACTTGAAGATAAAAATGTAAGCATAAAGATGGACTCCTGTTAAAAAGGCGGCAACGTCTCCAATGAAAGATTAAAATGAAGTTAAAAACGCAACAAGAATAAATACTTAAAGCCTTATTATATATATGTTCTTAAAACTTAGCGTTTTTAGTATCTATACTAAAGTTTTATACTAATACAAAAGCTTACATAGTACCCCTTTTATTTAAGATTGTATTTTTAAATACCCACTGCACAGTCCTTTGTAAAAGACGTCTACCCCCTTAATCCCTCGTAAACTTGTAAGGCCCAGCTCACATAAATCTTATTAGTAACTTCCGGGTATCAACCCGACTGCCCACTAACCACCGTATCCCGTTCCTCCCTCCGCCCGGTGCGCAGCCTCCAGCTCATGCAAAGCCGTCCCGCCGGATTCCCTGGGAATCTGCCGGCCATCTATCTCTACCTTCTTACCACCGCCACCACCACCCGGTATAGCGCCGCCGTCAGGCGAGTCTCCCGTTGTAGCAGACTCGTGCGTTCCTGGCGACGTGGCTTTATTCGCCTTGCTCCGTCTCTTATAGAACAGCCATGCGGCGAGAAGCACGGCCACGCCGCCGATGATGCTCCCCACCGCCACGCCGGCCACCGCGCCGGGCTGCAGGCCCCTCGACGGGTTTGAAAGCCGGGGCGGAGAAGAAGAAGATGAAGAAGAAGGTGAGTTGGTATCAGGTGCGGACGTCTGCGAAGCTGATGCGCTGCCGGCCGACGATGAGCCGGTGGGCGGAGCAGCAGCGCTAGTAGAAGACGACGACGACGACGATGATGGTGAAGGCAAGGGCGCGACGATCTGGAAGGTATCGCTGACCGTTATGCTATACCCCGCGGCCGTGATGTTCTCTGCGACCAGGACATAGTCGAAGTCTGTCTCGGACGCGGGCACGAAGTCGGCGGGGATCGGCCAGAAGTATGCCAGTTCCGTGGCTGGGCACGGCGCGTTGGGAATATACGTCCAGAAGACGGGGGTGTCGGTCACGCTTCCGGAGAAGGGGACGGTCGTGTGGTCTGTTGGACGGGCAAATGAGTATATATATGGTTTGGTGTGAACCAGTTATGTGTGAGATAGGTAGAACTGGCGGAGGTTTTCAAAGAAAGATACAGATAAAATGAGATCTGAACAAGGAACTCTGTGTGGCAGAAGGATGGCAAAGAGGAGGACATAACAAGTAGTCTAGCACTCTGGAGCCCAGAGGTAAGATGTATAGGTAGAGTGTATAGTACAAAATATCTCTAGATTCTTACTGAGGACAGTATAAACGAAACTCGTGTTCCGATAGGCCTGGAGGATTAGACTAAACGTCGTATTGATGGACTGCCGCTCCTTTGTAACGACACCTGCATACCACCTCACCGTAGCGGTAGCCCCTGGCTTGAAGACAGACGAGGTGACCGGATCGAAGAACTGGGAATCAAGCGAGTCGAAATACTTTGAGCATTCTGTGATGTTTTCTGCCTGGCTCATGACGGTAGGCCAAGTTCTTGACTTGACAAATGGAACGAGAACACTCGTAGGAAAGATCTAGAGAAAGCTAAGACGAGAACTTCACGAAGCTGGTAATTTGATGTTTGGTAAGGATAAATAACTTGCGCGTGGTTTACTTATTTGTGGGTTACTTTACTGGTTGCTTGACAAGGCAATGGAAGAAGAACGAGAAAGTTACGAAATAAACACAAATGTCGCCTCATGGAAAGAAGCGTGTTCACAACAATCTATCCTTCTAGTTCCTAGCGTGCTAACCTTGCCATAGAAGAACATATCACCCAGCAAGGGAGCACAGTTGACCAAGGTCATAGACCGCCAAGACGGACCCCAGCCGTTAAAGTACGACCTGGCGAAGAATGGACCAATCAAACAGGGGGCCAATCTGCAACCTGCACCAACATACATTCTTTGTTAGGAGGACCTGCATCTCTCGAAGCAATCAACAGAACATCTATATGTAAGGGTTAATGTACATTGGGTCACGATATGACGCACTACGGCCGAAATAGAATGGCAAAGCTTACTTCTGTAAATAAATATTCTGCGCAAGTAGCTATTCGCCATGCGCCATGCTAATGCAAGTGTAAGTCATCTAAGCGCTATATCTATTTTATTTCCTTTTCTTTCAAACCATATGAGTTTAGCAACGCATCATAAAATGTGCACTTAAACGCCGTGTACCACCTCATCCCTATTCTTGACACATTACATCTTTAGGTGATCCTCTTTGTCCAAAGCAATGTTTAATGCGAGATATATTGGAACACGGCCGAGACTTCCTTCTCACCACACTCCTGTCGTAGCAAGAGATCCTGGATGGGCTCAAGACCTTCGTTGGCAAAATGATTCCAAGTGCTGGTATCACCATACAGCATGGCAGGTGCTTTGATGAACTGGCGAGGCGCGCCGGGCTTGCAGCGCTTGCACTTAAAGGTATCGTGAGTATCGGAGCGGGTATCGGGACGGTACTGGAAAAGCTCTCTCAAACTATCAAGCGAGAAATGGCGCTCAACGTCCTCAGCGGAATCGACAACGCAACTCGATAAAGATTGTTTATGGGATTGGCGCTGGAAAATCTTCTCCTCAATTGTGCCGGTCGTAATAAATCGGTATACAAAACAGTCTTTCTTCTGTCCGTCACGCCACACACGGGCTAGTGCCTGCTGATCCGCGGCTGGATTCCAGTCCGGATCAAAAAGTACCAGGCGATTCGCGCCAATGAGATTCAGACCGCAGCCACCGGCTTTACTTGATAGTAGGAACACAAACTCCGTGCCCTCTGGGTCGTTAAATTTGTCGACTAGCTTCTGCCGCTTATTTACGTTCATCGTACCGTCGAGGCGGAATGAACCATAGCCGCGGTGACGACAAAGCTTCTCGAATAGGTCAAGGGTTTGTGTATAATTGCTGATCAGTACGATCTTGTCGTTTGTGTCTTGTCGAATACGCGCGAGCATGCGATCAAGCACCTGCATCTTTCCTGAATACCAAGGCTTGATATCTCGGTCGCGTCCTCGGGCATCCTTTGGCACGTAGTCCTCAGGCCAATGCTGCTCGCTTCCAGGAAGATCTTCAGCAAGATTGAGGAGATCTGGGTGGTTACATAGCTTCTTGAGGAGACCAATGGCCTTCAAGGGTTGGCTTCCCTTGCCACGCAACAAAGCCTGGATATCGGGGCTCTTGATGAAGTAATTATATAAATCCAGTTGGAAGTCGGCGAGATTGCAAAACACGACGTGCTCGTACTTGACAGGTAGATATTTCGAAAGAATATCGTTGGTTCGACGGATAATGAACTTATTGACTATACCGAGCAGTTCTACGAGACATGCGTCACCCCTCTCACGTTCCTTTTCCGTAGCATCGGCATCTCGGCCTCGAAGAATGGGGATCTCATATCGTTTTCGGAACTCGGGTCGTGAGCCAAGAAGGCCTGGATTTGCGAAGCTAATCAAAGCAAAGTATTCTGAGAGGTCATTCTGAATCGGTGTGCCTGAAAGAATGACTCGTCTGCTGACGTTGAGACTATTGAGGGCTGTGAAAGTCTGACTGTCCCCATTCTTCAAGCGATGGCCTTCATCGCACAGCATCAGGCCGATTTTAGTGTTCTTTAGCTCCTCGACGTTTAGCCGCAATGTTTCATAAGAGACAATGATGACGGGACGAGTGACTGCACGGCCCGTTGAGATGGCCCATTGCCGAAGCTGTCGGGTTAATTCTTCCTTCGACGCCTTGCCGTCAATAGCGAAAGGGGTGATGGCATCCGCTCCCAGCCACTTGGTCAGCTCGTTGGCCCAATTTCGAACCAAGCTGGAAGGACAAGCAACAATGGCCTTTTGGATGGTAGTTTTCCCAGCATCAGGTGATTGTTTTAGCAAGGTCCAGAGGAGCGTTATGCACTGCAGGGTCTTTCCCAGGCCCATTTCATCGGCCATAATGCAACCGTTAGCCTTTTCATCAATCATGCCCGTCACGCATCTGTACATAAATTTGACGCCCTCGATCTGATGTGGTCGTAGGACTTTAGCCAGTCTCGGGTCAATAACAACGGGGACCCTTGGATGTTCTCCCTCAACTTTCTTCTTAATACCCAGGATTTCAGCCAAGCTCTTGTGGACGAGTGGCGCATCTATCTTTGTTTTTGACTCTTCCTCTGTCTTGTCTTCGGCCAGGTTGAGAGACCCTTTCGGTTTATCATCAATGGTGGGATCGTGAAGTACAATGGCAAACTCTCCGCTGGGATCATGCAGGGGTTTGGCAACGAATGCGGCTCCTTGGCGCAGGCCAAGAGTGGGTGGAGGACGATTCGGGTTGTAGCCGCCTGCATTTTTATTGATTAATGGCACAGCGAAGGCTTTCCTAAATACCTTCTCCTTGTCTTTGGCTTGGAACACGGGAAATCGGTTAACATCTCTATTCGCAAGAGCTAGGCGATCAGCATTGGTGTAGGGCTTGTCAGCCGAGTCATCGCCGTCAGCGCCCTTGTAATCGACCTTTCTTCGTTTTCGAGTGGGACGGTCTGTTGCTGGCGTTCTCACAGCAGAGCCGGGACACTTGAATGGCTTATGCAGCTGGTCGACAGACTTCTGCGAGAGGAGACGTTTGCCAGGTGTTGCATATGGCTTTGGCTTTCCCAGTGGGGTGGCGGGACTCGCCCTGTGTGGCCAGTTAGAATGCTTCACTGGAATGTCTCGTCAATTAAGAGCCGTTACATACATTGCATATGTTCAGTGGTCAAGTGCAGCCTTTAGTTCCCAGCTCAGGTGGATTGGACGAGAAGATGGAAGGAAACGAAAGTGTCCAGTTCGCCACCAGACGGCGCACGTTCGGGCATAAGGTTAGGATAGATGGCTTGCTAAGCAAGTTGGGGCTCTTTACGCGATGAGGCAGGCACAGGCACTTTGTTGACTTTGGGAAAGCGCGTTGACGCGACTAGCGAGCAGCTGCTTTGACGGGGATATGACGCCAAGTCACATGACCCACCTCTTCTGCAGGCATTAGCCACTCGCTAAAACACTTGGTTCCTGTCGCTGCCATTCTTCGTTTCTCCAATTCTCCCCTTTATGATATCCTTCGTCCAAGTCCATCGCGAAGCAAACCTTAGGTGCTTAGCCGGCCCACTAGCCAGCTGAACAAAATATTTGTAACAATGCCTGTCTTCACTATCGGAGATATCAACCAATTGAGCTATGAAAGGTCCGAAAGCTGATGAGCGCTTATCAGCTCCACTCTCTGATAACCCCTCGTCCCTTATCTAATAGCATCGCTTGTGAAAGGAGGGGCACTTATACCGTGCAATGGCTTGGTAGACTTTTTGAGCGACTTATACCCTATGTCGCTTCATATCTACATCAGCTGGTTGAACCTCACTCCCAGCACAGTCCCAATACCACTACTAGTGGCTTATAAATAAGGAACGCTAGGTTCATGACAACATGGATGATTGCATCAGTCGCCAAGCACTTAATCTTAATAAGCTACTAATTCAAGCAACCATATCATACAGATGGCGACAACAGTGAATACCGTTAAGAAGCAATGAGAACTCACGGAACTTACACGGCTGCTGTTTAACCAATTGTCATGTCGGCCGATTTCTGGGCTGGCTACATTAGTGGCGCGGTAGGGATCTTAATAGGTAACCCATTAGACATCATCAAAGTACGTCTTCAAGCGCAATCCCAGTCCCAGCCCACATCCTCAGAGCCTCCACTATCGAACCGGCCTTCCATCTCATTACTCCCATCCACCTCAAGCCCAGCAACTTCATCTTTCACAAGATATTTTCAAGCAAAGTCCTCCCTTGTGGCTGGGACTGCAGCCCCGGTTCTCGGCTACGGCGCCCTCAATGCCATCCTCTTCGTGACGTATAATCGGAGCGAGGAGGCGCTGAACAACATCCTAGCCTCGACCTCTTCTAGTGCGAGCCTGTCGAGTGTAGAATATGGAAATGGTATAGGTTCCAACCTCTGGACGACCTGGCTTGCGGGAGCGGCTGGGGGCCTTGCGACCTGGGTCATCAGCACGCCGACAGAGCTAATTAAGTGCCGAGCACAACTTGGGTCCGCACCCACCACTTTCAGTCTGACGTCTCCAGCGCCACCATCGAGCTATCACATAGCCCGAACAATCCTTCGCACCGACGGTATCCGCGGCCTCTACCACGGGGGCGTCGTGACTGCACTGCGCGATAGTATTGGCTACGGATTTTACTTCTGGGCTTATGAGCTTGGTGGGCGTCTCATGACGTCTCTACGTACATCAGGTTCCGATGTGAACAACGCAGGTAGTAATGGAACAAGCTCGGTGGAAATATCTAAACGAGAGACTGATAAGGTTCTCCTATGCGGCGGTATCGCGGGCGTAGTGACATGGGCTAGCATCTTCCCTCTTGACGTCATCAAGACCCGCGTTCAGGGGGAGGTCCATCCCTTTGCGGTTTCTAGTCCTGCTCGAACGGCACTACTGGGCATAGTAGCACCGAAGCGGAAGGGAGCTATACAGATCGCGAAGGAAGCCTACGGGGAGGGCGGGGCGCGAGTATTCTTCCGTGGCTTGACGGTGTGCAGCATAAGGGCTTTTATAGTCAATGCTGTGCAGTGGGCAGTGTATGAATGGATTATATTTGAAATAGATCAAGGAGACCGTGATAGACGGAAATAAACGATCTCTCTTAGTAAGACCTAAGGCTCTTACGAGTCTCAAGCATCTAAGTACGACGATCCTTCTCTTTGTAAGACCGAAATGCCGATACTACCAGATGCTTCTAAAACAAATAGAAATGCTACGGATGGAGAAATTAATGCTTACTGGGTAATTCTCACCCTAATGAATCGTAGTTAACCGTAATCAAGCGGTGTTTGATGCATCCTGTTGGATAATACCCGTTTCTACGGACGACTCGTCCATCATGCGCCGTAGGTCTTCCGCGATCTTGGCGGTCTCCTGGCGCCAGTGATCCCAGAACTGCTCTGGTTTCTGTGTGATGGGGCAGATCTCCATATGGACTTTGGCTTCCTCAACTTTCTGCCGGGCAGCCTGTCCAGAGTTATTAATTAGTAATAATTATTAGTGTGCCGCAAGACTTATGAGAAAAGAAAAGAGAAGAAAGTGGGGCAGAGGACAAGTAAAAGCAAAATCATCAATATTTCTCACCTGCAATTCGGACTCAGAATCGGCGAGCCTAGAAATGTCTTGCTTCGCGACCATGAGCGCCGTCGCCAAATTCTCCATTCTTGTGTTACTGGCTTTACTCTCGGCTTCCAACACATTGATACGATTCTGTAGGACTGATTTTTGTTTCGCTGATTCCTCGCTTTTCTGGATGAGCATGTCGTTAGTGAGTCGTACAGCATTGGCGGCAGTCTTATTGGCGTTGAGGTCCTCTCGTAACTTCCTTATCACTGCCTCGGATTCAATGCTTGCTGTGTTTGAGTAGACACTAAGCTTAAGATTTTCTTGCTCGAGGGCAGCCTTGGCGTGCTCAAGATCGGCGATTTGATTTTGCAGATTGACCTTGTCTTTCTCCCAACTTTTCTGGAGCAACCCAAGTTCGGATACGTTCACTTGAGCTCTCCTGAAGCCCTCCATCTTGTCCTCCAGCTCACTTTTAGTCTTCTCAAATAAAGACCGCAGCGCTCGTAACTCTGCGCACTCTTTTTCGAGCTGGCGGTAATCGTCCTGCGACTTAGCGGAAGCGACCTTCTGCTTATTGAGTGCCTTCTTGACTGAAGTCAGCTCGTTGGAAAGGCTGTCATTGGCGCTCTGCAGAGCGTCCCGCATAGATGCAATACTGGCAAGCTCTGTTTGTACTTCGGCGGCCTTTTCTTGTGCTTTCATTAAATTTTCTGTTGCTAATGAAGCTTCCCCTTGAATTCTTTGAAGTATCAGCCTGATTTCAACAAGCTCGGTTCTCTGTTTCTGGTTGGACTGTCTTTCGGACGCCAATGCTTTTTGGAGAGCTTCTCTAGTCTCAATCGCTTTGGTGTTTTCCAGTTGGACGGACATTAGCGTGTCCTGAAGTTCCTTTTGGTTATTTAAAGAGCGCTCTAGCTGTTGAATCTTTTCAACAAGCTGTAATTTCTCAGCTAGTAGGGCTTCGGCTTCCAGTTGTTTAGTTGAGAGTTTGAAACGAATATCGTCTAGCTCGCTTAAATCATTTTCTTGTTTGCGAATGGTCACTAGTGCGTTTTCGAACTTGTCTTTGTAGAAGCTCTTTTCCTTTGCCTGTTCTTTTGCAACTAATAGGTCATTCTCGAGTTCTGTTATGCCCATATTACTCGTTTCACTGAATGGAGTGCTCTGTGAGAACTTGGGCTTCTTAAGGGGTGCAGAGTGAAGTGGGAGAGTGCTGGCCTGTGCCTTCCTTTTTCTTGGAGTCTGTTCCTTCTCTTGATCATCGCCGTGATCATGGTCATCGTCGTCAAGCACGATGGGGTTGAGGTTGGTACCGTTGAGATTAGCATCTTTTGGCTTCTGCTGGCTGCTAGCCGGGCGTGGCCAGCGTGGCCAAGTTTTACCAAAGGGAACTGGCTTCTCAGGCTATTAGCGTCAGGAACGTTAAGGTAGACGACACATTAATTGTACTCACATCGGACTTGATTGCTTTGCCCGCCATTATTCAACTGATATCCACGCTAACACGAACCGGTTGAGACGGGCGGGATGAACGAGTGGAATCAAATGATCGTCAGTGCATATTGGAGGTGAATAGTGGCCTGATACGATGGCCCTGCGTTCGGGCGGCGAGTCGCGGCTGGACTCGAGAGCAAGCTGCAGAAGGATGGGATGTTTGTGCAGGCGGATAAGCATCTAACCATGGCGTCTGGTCAGTTTGATTAAAGTAAATAAGCGTACCACCAATTGAACGCACTCAATTCAGACAGACACTCGTGGCTTGCTGTTTGTCTTTTGTGAAGTCGACTATGGAGGGATTGAGTGAAGGTGTTTAAAAGCTGGGAACTAGAAGGTTAAGCGGGAAGTTTCAGATGTCCTAATGGTACAGACTATTGGGTTATTCGGGGCAGATGCACCTACCTATATCTCTTTACATATTTCGTAGGAGGAGGCAAGGTGAAGTGATTAGGTACCTAGCACCAAACCCAGAAGCTTGCTGAAGGAAGGAGCTGGTCGGTACTCGTGTGTAAGGCGAAGGCCCTTTTATGTGCAAATGATTTTAATTATCGAACATGAACTAACTCGCTCTATACGGTACTACTTTAGAATGAGAGAAGAACCCACGGACGTCTTATTGATTAGCTAAATAAGAAAAAGCAATAAAATCTGTCCGACAGCATGTTAGTGTTATTGGCCGGTCAAAGGTACCTAGTCAGGGGCTGTAACGGCTGCAACGGCTGTCAAACTTACTGGCAGACCGTATCGGTCCGAACGGTGCCCCCCTTCGCAATACTCTTTATTAGTCGGTCACTGCTGAGCTGTTTTACCAATGGTAGCTGTGAGAGTTACACAGTCTGGTCGAAGGTGGCCGGCCTGTTGGCTGTCGCTCGCTGACTCGACTGAGGGGTCTATAATGCATGAGGGTGATGTATCATAATAGTGTGGTAGCCGGGCTTGGACTAATTACACTCAAGGGCTACGCTGCAACGATGTCAACTCCAGACACCCCAATAGTTCAAATCAAACAACTATCTAGCAGGGGGCATAAGCAGACAGGTAAGGTTGCCTATGAGACGGTCAATCGAGGGGATTTTTTGGGCATAAGTAGGTAGCCGGCAGTTTGTTTCCGTGGGTGTCACTATTTGGCTTTATTGTTGTTGTCCACGATGTAATAGGTTTGTTGGTTCAGGGATGCATGCACGTTGCTACTATGGCATGGTCTCATGTCTCAGGCTAGCCGGCGTCGGTGAGCTCTATTGGTCAGAGAACAGGAGAGCCTGGGATGAGAATTGTCAAAGCCAATCAAAGATGTTGCAAACCTGCTGAAAAGCTGACTTAAATAGTTGTCATTGCGATGCAATCGCGAGGACATTCGAGACAATCGGAAGCAATGAGGATTGGCCTCTGTTGAATTGTCAAAGGCACATACATCCGTTTACCTGGTAATAATGTAGCGTGACAGGGAAAGATGTCTCGTTGAATAAGGCTGAAGACAAAGCGTATCAACAAGATAAATTTTAGTAAGAACATTAGCGTGCGGGGTGTGTTTTCAGGACGGTCACGGTGACCGTCTTATATTTTGTGATCGTCTTATAACTTTTAAAACGATTTATTTTTAAAACACGGTCACGGTGATCTATATTATATACAAATTATTTTTTGTAATTTAATTATATTGATTTCGGAATCGTTTTAGCAGTTTAAACTGGTTTAACGGCTAAAAAATCGTCATAGCGGTTCGAAATCGTTTCAAAATATAAAACCGTCCTGGCCAACCTATTGCTAAGCCATGCCAGGCCCTTTATACTTGCTTTGAATAGCTATATTAACCAAGCAACAGCTATATCTTCGTAATATCCGTAGCTCGTATAGCGTAGTGGTAAAATGTCGTCATTTGTAATAGTAAAGCATTTTGTTTAAGTTGTGATATATATATAATATTTTTATGCAAGTAAATATAATATATATATATAGCGCTGGTGGTTTTGTTATTTTTATTTTTATTTTTTTTATTAACTATTATTATTATATTAACGGGGGAATATCATTTTCGAAACTATTACATTTTCGAGACCGCCGCAGCCGGCCGTGACTATTTTAGGAAAAAAAAGTTGATTACCATGATATGACTGTCAAGTGAAACTTATATGGTAGTGACCATTTTCATCAGCTGTAACGATCACGGTGACCGTCCTGTAAACCCCCCCTCGCACGCTAATGAAGATCAGATATAAGACTAGGAATCTAAAAAATCTCATTACTAGAGATACGTTTGCACCATGAGTTCTCAATTAGTGATTGGTTAGGAGTGGTGACTTATACCGTTGAGTTGAACGGCTGCGACTAGCACAGTGCGATTTATGGCCTGGTTTAATAACCAAGACTATGACTAAATACGTTAAATTTCCTATCTATAGAGTATATGCAATAATCGAGTTCCAATTGGTATGGAGGGGCAGTGACGTATGCCCCTCAGTCGCGGTTTAGTGTTCAGGGTCGCTCTCACTTTCAAGAGTCGACCTAGAAATCGGTACATTAGCTACCTACAAGCTCTGGTATGTTCATCACACCACATTCTATCTAGGCCCGAAGTAGCTGAGAATACCTCAACGAAGGCGTGCTACCAGGGAATGCCGATGCCACCGGATTACCACATGCCCATGTTAGCCCTCAACGTCCGATCTCCTTTCCACTATGGCAAGCTTCATTCGAGCCAAGCAGGCAGGCATGCAGAATGATCTCTCTGCCAACATCTTACCTGGCCTGTTTGCGCCAGATGATCGCTCGCGATATGGCATCAACTCTCAAGTCAGGTATGTGAATTGAAACAAGCTCGCATCAGCCGACCGTCGCTTCGGGCGGTCGAGCTAACGTATGCTGTACCAAATAGTTGTGTGGCCTATGAGCCCGTTCAATCCCTTATAGCCGTTGGCACGAACGAGTCTAGATTTGGCAGCGGGAAGATTTATGTCTTTGGCCAATCCAGGGTGCAAAAGTTCTTTGTTCCCCCACGATCGTGCTCTTTTGCTGATCTCCAGTTCTGCGCCAATCGCTTGATTAGTCTGGATACTAAGAATGAAGTTATCATATGGGACCTCGATACTGGCGCGAGGATTACTGGATTCCACGCTCCAGGAACCGTTGTGTGTATGCTAACCGACCCGATGCTGGATTGGTGCTTTCTGGGAGTCCAAACTGGTGAGATATATGCATATGACCTCGACCGCGAACGAATGTCACGATTTCGCCTGCCGAATTTTTGGAATGACAGAGATCCAAGAGCCCGAGCTGTCGCCCTGGTGTCTTTACAGATGCACCCCCGTGATATTGGCAAGCTGCTGATTGGATATACCCACGGTGCTGTTATTTATTCCTTTAAGCAAAACCAGCCGACCAGGTTCTTCGAATATCAAGTCCCTCCCGGAGCACCAGGTGGAAGCCATCAAGCTGTAGATTCTATGAGAAAGCCTAAAGTCACTCATGCTCTGTGGCATCCTACAGGAACTTTTGTTCTGACTGCACACGACGATGCTAGCTTGGTCTTTTGGGATACTGCTAAAGATGGCCGACTCGTTATGGCACGAACACTCTACGATGTCAGCGTCAATCAACCAATGCCACACCCTGAGTCATCCAAGCCGAAGCACCCTTATTTGAAGATCGCCTGGTGTTGCAAGCAAAACCCGGAAGATTCCGGTTTGCTTGTTGCTGGTGGTCAGACTTTGGATGGTCCTCCGAACGGACTGACCTTTGTAGAATTTGGCATCACCCCAAACTATTCAACTTCTTCCTGGCAGGTATTGGCAGACTATCTTAAAGGCAAGCGTCAGAGCACTCTTGAAACTCCAGTTGGTGCGGAAGTAAAAGATTTCTTCCTCATCCCTCGTGCATCACCATATTTTGCTGGCGCCCAAGACCCAATTGCGGTGCTGACTCTACTGTCATCGGGCGAAATGATTACGATGAGCTTCCCTAGTGGTTACCCAATTTCGCCGACCAATCAACTCCACCCGTCTCTATCTTTGATCCATCCCTTTGCTACCAAGTTTACAACTTCTACACTCAGCCGTGAAAGATGGCTTGGGATGGTCGAGAACCGCAATCAAGGCGAGTTGATACTCAAAGGAGGTGCCGAAGCAGCACGGTCACGGAGACGTTTTGAAGGACGAACCATTATCCAGGTCGCCCATGCTGATAGCACCGTTCGAATATGGGACGTCGGTCACGGAGATGAAATAGAGAATTCTACACAGCTGCAAGTTGATGTTGCTAGAGCTCTGAATCGATTCGACGATGTGAACATCACCGCAATGAGTATGGCCGCAGGTACCGGCGAATTCGCCGTTGGCACAAGCAAGGGCGAGCTAGTCATATACCGGTGGGATACTAATAAATTTTATGGGCAGAACACAAATCAAGAGATCCAGTCTAACCCTGGCGGACTATCAGACATTAGAGCGAGGTCAGAACCGAGCCTTAAAAGTGGCTTGCAACCTTCGTCGCTTTACGAGATGATGCAGGGAGCGATAAGTGCGGTTAAAATGTCTGATATAGGCTTTGTTGCAGTTGGCTCCGAAAGCGGGTTCTTTAGCATAGTTGACTTGAGAGGGCCTTCAGTTATGTTCCAGTCCTCGATGGCCGATCTAGCAAAACCAGAGAAAAGATCATCGTTCCTTAAGAGCCGTTCGAGTGTATCAGCGACCAAGGACTGGCCAGTGGTCATCGAGTTCGCTGTCATGACACTCGACGACGACAAATACTCCAGCATCTGCTGCTTCATCGGCACTAACGCAGGCAAATTGATAACCTTAAAGCTTCTACCGGCTGGCGCGAGCTTCAAGGCCGAGCTTGCAGGTGTAGCTAACCTGGATGGTCAAGTTGTGTCTATCTGTCCGATCGTAGCTGATACTGGAAAGCCAGCAGCTGCGACAGGTCATGCTGTTGCTGGCCTTCGGGAGGGTAGGCATGTAAACGGGCTGCTTGTTGTTGGTACGAAAGAGACAGGTATACTATTGCATAGAATTAACGCTAATTTCATCAAAGTCACGCAAAACGAAATTCGCATCTTCAAACCCGTTACTGCAAAGGGGGCGTCAAAATCATTCAGCGATTACTTGTGTCATGCTGCTGCTGTGACGGAATTTGAATTGCATGGCATGGCGTTGGTTGGCGTGTTCGGGGATCGGACAACTCGAGCATTCAGTTTACCGGGACTGAAGGAGCTTGGCAGCGCTCCTTTATCAATGAGTACGCATTCGAGAGTCTTCCAATTCCCTCTACAGCAGATTTAGGCTCGTTGCTCTACATGAACCCGAACCCCACCCTCAAATGAGCTATATTTATTATGAGTACTGACTCTTGATTGCGGGCAGTGGACGGAACTCGCGTTTCGAGTTCGCTTGTCACCGAAGACGGTGAAGTATTTTGTTGGACAGGGCCATCTGAGCTGGCGGTCCTGCAGGTATGGGGGACAGGCAAAGAATTGGAAAATACATCTGACAAGCTCATTAACCCCGATCTCGTAATGCCACCGCGCCCAACCATCTCGAATGTTCAATGGATCTCTGGGACTCAATATGTATCACCGTCAGATCTGGATCTCTTAATTGGCGGTCAAGACAGACCGCCAAGCAAAAGGATGCTTACCGCCTCGGCGGCCATGGAAAGGCAGGTTCAAGCTGGGCCGTCGAGCCCAAGCCAAGAAGGCTGGGGCGATTATCTTACCCGACAACTGAATGAGCGTACGGAGAAGCTGAACATTATGGGTGATAGTATGGACAATGTAGCAGACAGTAGCCAGAAGTGGGCTGAGGATGCAAGTAAATTCGTGAGTCAGCAGAAGAGAAAGGTATGTGATCTTAAGCGCCTTTCATTTTCCCTTTTAAGTACGACTTCGGGTCTGTTTACTCCCATTGCCTCACATGCTGCCATAACCACGATGTATCCCATTCAGAATGGTAGTTACTGAATCTTAAATTTCGCAGATGTTACTTGGGACCATTACAAGCAAGTTTTCCTAGATATTATGAGAAAGGCGGAATTGCTAGGTTTATGGTTTTTCAAAGGCTGCGGAGTTATGCTATAATTGGAAGTCACCACAGAGCCTCGCATGGTTCGTTGAGGATAGCAGTGAACGCGATCAACATGTCATGAGCGTATCATTCGCTTATGCAGCCAGCAAATTACCATGACGTGCTTGTGTCTCACTGTTAGAGCTGCATTATTGAATTTACCCAGAAGCTTGCTTGTCGCTATCCGACTGTCGATCTGCTGCATTCTACCGTAAATGAAGATCTCGCTAGGGGACGAATGAAGAGGTCTACATGAACAGGCATACCAAGCTTGATCTACAATGGCATATATTTACCTGGTCGACGCGATCTTAGGAGTGAACAACTCCAATGTGTGAAATACTTAAAGAATGAAGCCAGGCTTGCCAGTCATTCGGCAGCTTTCCTCTTTTTCTGCCCTCTCGGAATTAGGATCTCCGCGTTCATCCCTCACGGTCATCACCTCTAAACCTCCAATCAGTTCTTACGAAAGAGATGTACGCACAACCCCTCGCCCTCGTATTTTCGCTTCTCGTCACGTACTACGGTACAGTATACGCAGATGCCCCACCCACGTCGCCTGAATCCTTCCCCTCTCCCTGGAGCGCAGGTGGTCCAGATGGCTGGGATACCGCGTACAAGCGGGCGCAAGAGTTCGTCGCAAAATTGACGCTGGTCGAGAAGGTCAATTTGACCACCGGCACAGGTAACCAAGCAGATCTGTGTACGGGGAACACTGGCGCCGTGCCCCGATTGGGTTTTAGACATCTGTGTCTTCAAGAGTGCGTATCCTGGATTTGTTTACTATCCTGGTCTGGCAAGCTTTTACTCCCACGCGCCATTTGCTCTTGCATGTTCCCGAAACCCTCCCAGAAAGAGTCGAATTTTAGCTATAAGTAGGCGATTACTAACTCTTGATCGCGGGCAGTGGACCAGTCGGTATTAGATACAGTACGTCTACGGCAAAACTTATGGCATCTGCTTCATTACTTTTGTGAGAACATAAGCAGGTTATTGTTGAATGTGAATAAGAAGACTAGAAGGGCGGATAAAGCAATGATGAGGTAATGCATGCCATGAGCTTCGGCTGACGAGCAATTTCATCTTTAGCGGACTTGAACTCGGCGTTTCCCGCGGGAATCAACGCTGCGGCAACGTGGTCGAGGTCTCTTATGCGCAGACGCGGCGAGGCACTAGGCGCCGAGTTTAGGGACAAAGGAATTGGTAGGTACAGAAATGCTTTACCTCTCTCTCCCTCTGTGTATACCGACTTGAAGTGAATTACTAGCCTCTTCAACCGATACAATGGAAGTATTGCTAAACCAATTCAATGATAGATGTCCAACTTGGCCCCGTAGTTGGGCCCCTGGGTCGCGATCCTGCTGGCGGCCGTAACTTCGAATCTTTCGGGCCAGACCCGTATCTAGCTGGTGTCGCTGTCGCGCAGACAGTCGAGGGCACACAAAGCGCAGGTGTTATCGCGAGCGTGAAGCACTTTATTTTAAACGAGCAAGAACATTTCCGGGGTGGGATTAGCAGTAATATTGATGATAAGACTATGCACGAGGTATATCTATGGTGAGTTTCAGATACTGCCAGAAAACTGCAGAAGGAGAGGCTGGCCTTGGCTAAGATAATCATGCGGAAAATGCCGTCAGAGATCTTTGCAAGCTGACAAACTATGGTTCCTAGGCCATTCGCAGACGCGGTACGCGCCGGCGTTGGAAGCGTCATGTGCTCGTACAACAAGATCAATAACACGTATGCATGCGAGAACTCGTACGTTATCAACCAGCTCCTGAAGAACGAGCTTGGCTTTCAAGGTTTTCGTAAGTTACAGACTCTCTTAATAGCAGTCTGATACCATATGGATAAACAGGGTATGAACAGGCTCCCAAGTTTGAGATAAGTAGAATGCTAGGTTAAGTCTCAGTCTATTCTATACGATAGGTTATATTCTGGATGTGCAGTTAATAACTGGAAACCGCAGTTGTTTCGGACTGGAACGCACAGCATAGTGGTGTGCTCAGCGCTCTCACAGGACTCGACATGACGATGCCCGGTGACGGAGCCCGAAATACGTACAACTCATACTGGGGAGGTGCTCTGACTGAAGCTGTTCTTACCGGCCAAGTTCCGCAGTGGCGACTTGACGATATGGTAGTTCGCATCATGGCTGCCTTTTACAAGGTAGGAAGAGACACAAAGCAGGTCGACATCAACTACTCTTCGTGGACAAACCAAACAATTGGTCCTCAGTATTGGACTGCAAAGATGGGAAACACAACAGTCAATAAGCATGTCAATGTGCAAGCAGACCATGCTGAGCTGATCCGAGAGATGGGCGCTAAATCGGTCGTGCTCCTGAAGAACGTGGGCAACGCCTTGCCGCTAAAGAACCCAAAGAGCATTGCGGTCATTGGAGAGGATGCGCAAGACAATCCAAATGGACCCAACGCATGCGTTGATAGGATATGCGATACGGACACGCTAGCAATGGGATGGGGGTCTGCAACGGCCGAATATCCTTACCTGATATCCCCTGTAACCGCCTTTAGGCAGCAAGCAATTGCCGATGGAACGGCGTTCACCAACATTAAAAGTAACTGGGATTTGAACGCCGCTCGAGCAGCCGCGAGCAACGCATCTGTCGCCATTGTCTTCGCGAACGCAGATTCAGGGGAAGGTTACACTACGATCGACGGCAACTTCGGAGACCGCAAGAACTTAACACTCTGGAACGGCGGTGATGAGCTTATCGCAGCTGTGGCATCAATCAATCCCAATACAATCGTTGTGATCCACAGCGTGGGACCTGTGCTCATAGACTATGCCAAGACGCACCCGAATATCACCGCTATCCTCTGGGCCGCTCTTCCCGGTCAAGAATCTGGAAACTCGCTGACTGACGTATTATACGGGAAGGTTAACCCGCAAGGTAGAACCCCATTTACTTGGGGCAAAGCGGCTGGCGACTGGGGCATCACTACGCTCGTCAACTCAAGCACGCCGCAGCCACAGCAAGACTTCACGGAGGGGGCTTTCATCGACTACCGGTATTTCGATCAGGAAGGCATCGAGCCAAGTTTCGAGTTCGGATTTGGACTCAGTTATACTAACTTCACGTACTCGAACATGACGGCAATGCTACAAGATGCAGAGTCTTATAAGCCCGCGAGTGGGCTCACAGAGCCGGCGCCTACATATGGAGTCCTCAATATGGATCCTAAGAGCGCACTCATGCCGGAGGGCTTTGAGAAGATACCCCGTATGATATATCCGTGGATTAATAGCGCGAATATCTCGAATCAGACCAACACAGACGGTATTCCTGCGGGCGCTCGGAATGCGTCGGCGCAGCCTGTGCTACCTGCGGGAGGCGCGCCAGGGGGGAATCCGAGGCTCTACAAGACGGTGTACACCATAGGCGTGAATGTCACGAATACAGGTGCGGTGGCAGGAACTGATATTCCCCAGTTGGTATGTTTTGATATTGTCTTCACGATATTGACCGAGACGACTAAAAGCTAATGCTAATAACTTCCAGTACCTCGCCCTTGGCGGACCGGCTGAGCCCAAGGTCGTGCTTCGCGGCTTTGACGAAGTCGAGCTTAAGGCAGGAGAGACAAAGACCGTCACTTTTAATCTGACATATCGCGATCTGAGTAATTGGGATTCTGAAGCTAAAGACTGGAGAATTACTGAATATCCGAAAACTGCTTACATTGGGGCGAGCTCGCGAAATCTAAAATTGCAAATGGCTCTTAAATAGTCAAAAAATTAGCTTCTTAAGAGTCAATGTTAAGAAAATGTGTAAATACTCTAGAGAAGCGATGCTGTATGCCGCACGTAAACAATAAGTCTAGGGCTAAATCTCATAATCTGGACCCTCAACGTGAAATCACTACTTAAATGGTATGATTACATCCTTGCCCACTAGCACACTTGTCCGTTTATTTAAATCCAATAGCCTGCAACTTGTTGTTGCAGATGTGGGTTAGGAGGGGCTTGATGGTAATCTGGGTGCAGATAGATCTGGGACTGCACCCATCGGCGGAGGTCTACGATGTGTTACGGGCAAACATAATGCCAGCTCCGCCAGGCGGGCGGCTGTTAGTTGGCATGAAATTGTAGATGCGAGTTGATTATAATTTCTATTCTCAAGAAAGCGCCCTGATGTTCTGTGTTGAATTTGTGTTGTTGGCTATCTATCATGAGACGCTGTTGACATGTTTCAGATCATTTCTTAGAGGCAAAAATGGAAGCTTCAAACACAATCAGCACAAGTTGCTTTTTTTATAAACATGCTAATTTCAAGGTACCATGAATCTAAAAGACTCTTATTTACTATATTTCTCTTTTCGAAAGCGAGATGTAGGTTTACAACCAGTTAGAGAGTTAATTACTAATATGTCAGGGATACTCAATTATGTTGCCTCAAAAGCTTGGTAAATCAAACTTCTGAAACACGAGCATAGAAAAAGAGTCCTTACCAATTCCGAAGTCTCAATTTCAGTGTACCAAACTAGATGATCAATCCAATGTGCTAAAGTCAATGGCGTTTAGTTTAGTCATCTTAACTCAATACTCATCGTTTTTGATTTGCGAGGTAATGTACTTCTCAACGATAAGTGGAATGCTAGACTAGGAAGAAGCCTGTTAGATAAAGCAATTATCTGGAAGTATACAAGAGCAAGACAAGAATCCTTCACAAAAAGGAACAATGACTTTGTCAGCTAGGCTCTAAAATGAGACAGTTTTTATTGGGTTAAAAGCGCCTTCCTTTGGCTTTGTTTTATCGTGGCTGTCTTAGGGATAGTTTCCTAATCCATTACTACTAGCTCTTATCCTCTTTTGCCTATATATACCCAAGCCCAAGCTACAATTTAGTACTCTCATCTCATCACAACCATCTCATCACAATCATCATTACAAAAACATTCCTACTCTACTGTTCAGCACTCAGAATTCACTCTTCAAACAAACACTAAAGCCAAACTACGTTCCAAAATGGCTACCTCCAAGTTTGTCCGCCGCGCTATGCTAATCTCCGTCATCGTCATCTGCCTTGTCTCTGTCGCGGTAAGTGCCCCTGCCACTCACTCAGATTCTGACAATATAGGTTTTGTTGGGCTTGAGCGGCATGAGCCTGCCCGTCACGGCAATCTTCGCAATAATAGTACAGCGCCGTCTCGTGGGCATCCGTTCTATTGCTGCTGTGCCGTCTGCTGTATGACCAAGAAGTGCACCGGCTTGAATATGACGAACTCTAGCGACGGCTTGACGAGTGACTATCTGAGAACTTACGAGTTAGGTGAATACAGCTCATCCCTAAAGGGCCCTAGCATCCCCCCTTCCAAGAGCATCGCTTCAAATGCCTCCTTTTCGAGCAAGCTGTTCCTGGCCATCTTGATTGCCCTGTCAGTTATCATAATTCTGAATTCTTAAGGTGAGTAAAATATATGCCCAGCTAGATATTTCGAGACTCCTTAATTTGATTTCGTTAAATTTCTTCAAATATATCACAATCCAAGTTCCCAAATATCATTTTAACTTCTCAAATCGTTGCCGTATGAGTGGAAACCCGATTGGTCTGTGTGATGCACTAATCATAATGTAGAAGGTTGGGTTCTTATAGTAGGCAAGCTTTGTATAACATTACCGTTAGTTACTTAGCAGAATTCAAGCACAGCAGGTCTAAGAATAATTCTTCTACAACAAGTACAATCATTGTGTAATTACGAACATGCTACCAGCGAGATCCATGACTTATAAGTCGGGATGTGTTTCTAATTAGCTGGAACATCTGAAAACAAGAAAAGATGGGACGAAAAGGAGAGGAATAATCGTGGCATATATCACTTGTAGTACGGTCCTTTCCAAGACAGGGTACAGAAAGTATGACCAAAACCCCAAAGATATCTTGAATAGAGCCTCGTAGAAGATAAGCTGAAGTTAAGCTAGGGTAAAAAAACCATGTTCCAGTCTTCGTAGATATTTCTCTGCCTCCTTAAACTCAGCCACAGTTCGCTCTATTAGAAATTTCATTACTAAAACTAGCGCGGTGGCCATCTTAAGATCATCCTGCTCTTTGCCTTTTCGTGCTTGTTTCGCGAGTGCTGTCTGGCTCACATCTCTCTTATGTTGGGCGAGTCTAGCGACGAATTCGTCATCGTAGCTCACAGCGACCAAGTCATCTTCGTCTTCTTCATTAAGGCAGCCCCACTCGATGGAATCGGCGAGTTTCATCATACGGTGCGCCCTGTCCCGTACTCGATTAGCCTTGTTCCGCCGTTTAATAGTAGCTTGCTCTGCTGCCTCTGCGTCTTCGTACCGCTGCACCCAATAACGATGGATAATGTGCAGTCGCGCTAGTGCTTGGGCCTGGCCAATGAGCACCAGGCGAGCCTTCTGCCACTCATATGGAGTCTCTTGTATCACCCCCTTAGGCAGTGGGAGTGACCTTAGTATACATAACTCTTGGTAAGCATGGCGCAGGCTACTTCTTTTTCCGTCTACTGGGTGATTTTCCGCCAGGACTGTAGAATCCCAAGAGGGAGACCGACCAAGAAAGGGAAAAGGGGGGGTTGACACCGTCACCTTTTTTGCGGTTGCATCTCTTAGTAACGGTGGACACGGAAAGGGAGGCGAGTAGAAGATGGTCTGAATGAGTCTCGTAGCGGCCTCGTAGTTGAGAAACGAGAAGATAGAGCCTGGTAGCGTATTAGGGCCGGCAAGAAGTCTGCCGGCTACCACAGTGCGGGTTATCAGCGATAAGTAGCATGTCGTAGGGGGCTTAGGGCTGGCGCAGTAAGTTGTCGACGCCGTCACTTGGTGTTCCGCTTTCCGTCTCGTTCCAGTAGCTTCTCGTTCTCTAATAATGGAGAGAATAGACGCCGCGAACCAGATAACAAAGATCCCGCAGTCGACGCCATTCGACTGTTGCGCAACATCGGTGTATGTGAAGGTGTATGCCTCATTGGGGATGGTTGGCTTGTCGTATAGCCACGACAGGAATCCAAGAAGAGTGGCTGAATGGGGAGGAGCAGGTTGGGTTCTTGCGCTCTTATCGCCTATTGCCCCTTCTGAATCCGAGCTAAGGTATGGGTTGTAGTATTCCAGTGTCCGTACGGAATGTCGCCAGTAGTACAATACCCAGTGACACTTACCCAAATTCACCACTAGAAGGACATGCTCGTGTGCCTCGCTATGTAAGTTCTGACGGCTACGCCCGCCACTAAGAATATGTGATGAATGCCAACTGTCGACGAAACCGACTGGGGCGGCCGTATGGGACAAGGATGCAACCATGTTTTTGATTGTCGTATTTACCGCAAAATCATTTAGCCATGCCTGTGGTTGCAGAGACTTGACGGCTCTTGAGATATCGCCGATCGGGTATTGAAACGGCAAGCAGGGCATGCATCCAAATGGTCCGCCCTTAGCTAGTTTGGGCTTCTTAGAAATATGTGTAGGCTCCGCAGTTATTATTGGCATTTGGTCATTGCTACCGTATCCGCGGGCATACTCGAGGCTGCTTTTACGCTTAGAAGATGCTGGTAAGGCTCCAGAGAGCTGTTGTCGCGATAGGGTCTGGCAAGCGGGTGTGAAGGCGTAAATACTGATGTCCGCCGTCGAGTCGAGTGGAGGGCTCTTGGCGAAATTATCATCAAAGGAGTTGTGTAGACTGTCACGGCCGGCTCCAGGTAGCCGCTTAATTGGTTCCAGAGAGTGTTGGCTTGGCGATCCCTTATCCTCGGCATTGGTGGGAGTTGCTGGCCCTTCGTCTGTACCATCTCCCTCTACCTTACCGCCATGACCGTTACCATCGTCGCCAGACTCAGAAGAGTAGTCCAGCGTGCTGCTACTGTGTGTCTCGCCTTCTTTAGTGACTTCTATACTATCGAACTGATCTCTATCGAGCACTACCACTCCCCTTGGCACCTCGGGTGAAGGGGTAGGGCTTTTACCGGCCATAGCTCTGGGAAGAGGCGGCTGAGGGGTACGCTTTCGACGCGTAATAACAGCGGCGGACGAGCTGGTATTGCTGGCGTGGCTCCTGGAAGCCTCCGGCACACGATGTGAGGTTTCCCCCCCGCCGACACCGCGAAAATTGGTAATAACTGCCTTCATGTCCCTGGGCCTGTAGTTGGGCTCGAGGACGTAGGCAGCTGGCGTCTTGAGGCGCGTTAGGTAAGAATCATGTAGGCGCTGGAGGAGATACACAAGCGGTTGACGAAGGTCTTTATGCCGCTGTTGAGATTGCTTCCACGTTCCCTCCTCTTGCTCGCCAGAATTAACTGGCCCCCTTTTCTCTGCTCTTTCTTCGGAGCCTACGCGTGGAATAAGTTTTCCACATGTAATGACATTAGAAGGGATGGCGTTTAGGAAATCTTGTGACACAGCTGCCTTGGCACCGAACGCGAAATAAAGGTCCCAGATGTCGAGACCAAAGATCCTGGCCACGCGGGTTTGGGCCGATTTACCGCTCCTGCTCAGCTCTTTACGAGCAAGTTCGTGACGCGTAGCGTAGGTGACGGCGATGCAGTTTTCAAGAGCGGGATTAGGGAGAACATTTTCAAAGACCCAGACAGGCAGGGGGTAAACCACTATACTGTCCTTCAACTCACGTAAATATGTCTCCTGAAGCTTGTCCCAGGCTGCCACTATGTGCGTTCTGTTTTGTTGGGCGAGATTCTCGATGTCTTTTAGTGCGCTTTCTTTGGTATCGGATAATACTGCGGTTGCCATAGTAATGGTAGAGGGAGAGCACTAGCGATGACGGATGACACCTCGATACGCAGGTGAAGTGGCTTGAGATCATGTATCGATCTGATAGAGACGGATAGACCAAGAACAGGTAGCCGAACTGTGCAGGAGAAAGTATAGAACACCAAGGAGAAGAAAAAGAGAGATTTCTAGTATTGACGCATGGGAATTTCACGTGGACTGCTGCTACCTACCTTAGATAGTGAGAAGGTGCATCATCACACACATAGTTCCTTCTCAGGCGATTTCCATAGTTCCTTCCAGACCGATGTCCAAGTTAGCTTATGAAGACAAGTGCCTGGATTACTGCGTGGGTTTTGAGAATGCCATTTCTTCAAGTTCTACGTATGGCCCAGTATCTGATGCACTATGACAATAAACTATTATATGACCGACCACGACCAGTAGGTTATTCACAGGGCTGGGAATAGGTATTGTAGTGGCAGTGGGTGGGTTTTAATAAAAATTGTTTGGCTTAACAATTATTGTTAAAAGTGAAGTAGCTATACTCCACGCGGATGGACGAGGCTACAGAACGACGGATTTCCAGCAGAACTGTATTGTTTTGAGTTTTGTGAGAGAGAAGGGACCAAAAGTGCAATATCCGCTTAAATCTTCAGGTGATCAGGTGGAATACCTAATATGGTTGCTGGGCAGTGACTGCTGGTGTTGTAGAAATGACCAAGGTACGTCACTGCCGTTCGTGAGCTCAAAGCAAACCACCCTTCATTTTACATAGCTTGTTCAGTGACTATTAATACCTAAGTAGATTGAAATAAATAACTAAAAAATCATGTTGAGCTGTATAAATTATTTTACTTTAAGCTCTGATTTTTGTTAACAAAAGTACGTAAAGTCTGGATTTTAAGAGGTCTTTTGTCAGATTTAGTGGTTCACTGATGTATTTCTTCCGAGTACTAGTAGCTATTCTTGTCAGATTGGAGGCATCCAACAGGAACCTGTAAAGGTCGGTTAATAAGCTCACACATGTAAATTTAACTGTACTTATAGCGCTCTTTTGGGTGGCTCGGGCCACCGTAGCTAGGGAGCTCTACCGCACACACTGCTTAGTAAACCACTGTAAAATAGCTATTTAAAACTTTAAAAAAATATATTAATAAACTACTAAATCTAACAATTAAAAGTTTTATTAATCTTTATATTTTATTAACGAGCTTATCAAACTATTTTGCAAAAATCGCGAGTATATCGAGTAAATTAATTTATACTTTTATAATCCCCGATAATTTTTTTTTTTAAGAAATCGATTTTAAAAACAAGGCTAAACGACAGAACTTTTAGAAATATATTAAAAAAAGCCTTATCTACGCTTTTTAGCTTAAAAAACTAAAAGTTTTTCTAGTTAAAGATTTTACTTTAAATATAAATGCCGATTTTGAAACCGATAATTTATAAAATTTTACGGCATATAAATTAGCTAAATTTAACGCTGCCGAAACATGTTATAACGATTAAACTAAAGTTTATAATATTTATTTTAAAGCAGTTATTAAGTTTTACGACTAAATAAAAACTACAGTATATTTTAATTACCGAAAAATTTACTTAAACCTAGACGAAATAGTCGATAAATAGTATAAAAAATTAAAAAAGCTTAGTAACGTAACTAGCAAAGCTTTTAAAAATAAATATAAAAAAAATACGAAAACTTTATAAATTAATTAGCTAAAAAAATTATTAAAAATTTCGCCGGCTAGACCGACTAGTAGTATAATAAGGTTTTTTAAGCTGCAAAAAAAAAAACCGACGTAACCGACTTTTTTAATTTTATTACTAATTTAAAAAAAAGCTTTTCGACAAATTTATTTAATTTAAGTTACTATTTATTAAAGTTAATATAATAAAGCTATAGTAAATAATATTTTTATTTATTTAGTAATTATTATAGTATTACGTTAAAAAATTTTTGTATTAAGCGTTATAAAACCTACCGGAAAGTTTGTTAAAAGTATAGCTTTTGCTATTTTTGAATTTTTTGATTTAGATAATTTTGCTAACGGAGCAAAAAAAGATTATTCAAAACGGAATTAACGAAATAAAAACTTACGAAATTGCCGGAACCGCTAAAAAAACTAAAATAAAAATAATCGACGATTTTGTTAATAAAGCTTAAATAACCGATAAAACTTTTAAAAAAGCTTTAGGAATATTTTATAAAGTTTTTTAGTACGAAAAAATAAAAATAAAAATTAAAGAAAAAAATCAACAAAAATTAACTTTTATCCGAGATCGTCGAAAAAATAATAAAACGGTAAAAACTACGAAAAGACAAAACCGACGATAAATTTATTAGCAGGCAAAAAACGACGAAAAACAGCTGTAAAACGAAATTAATAGCTAGTTTACGAAATTTTTAGGTTTTTATATAAAATAAAAATATAATTTAAAAAAAACACAGATATTAGTAAACGTAATTTATAATAAAAAAAAACTAAAAGCTTTATTCGATATAAGCGCTTACGAAAGTTTTATTTTTTTAAATTTAGTTAACGAATTAAACTTAGCATAGATTAAAAAAAAAAAACTTTATATATTTATAACTTTTAATAAAAAAACTATAAATTATAATAACGGAAAGGTTATATAAAAAACTACAAAACTTTTAATAATTATTTAAAGTTATTTAAAACGCTTTAAGTTTAATATTGCAAAAATATTATACGATATAATATTAAACTTAACCTAATTACGAAAAAATAATTTTAAAATAGATTAAAGGACTGGCCGTTTTTAGTAAGATTTACCCGAAGTAATTAAACTAGAAAAGGACTTAGCTTTTGTAAAATTTTAAATACGAGCTATATATAAGCTTAAATAGTTAAATAAAGTATAAAATAAAGTATAATAATAAGACGATAAAAAATTTACGATCGAAGTATTAAAAAAGTACGCTAAATTTAAGAGCTTGTTTATAGAAAAATATAGTAAAAAAATAGGGCTATTAAAGTATAGTAAATATAATTACGTAATTAATTTAAAAAAAAAGACGCATTTTAAAGTTTTTAAACTATATAAGTCGAATATAAAATAATTTAAAAAACTACGAAAGTATTTTAATAAAAACTTAGAAAAAGGGTTTATATAATATTTTAAATTATCGGCAATAGCACCGATATTATAAGTATTAAAAAAACCAGGAAAAAATAAAAAGCGAAAATGGAGAAATTGCAAAAATTAGCGGCATTTTAACTTTATTATTATTAAGAATAAAAGACCTATACTACGAATAAACGACTTAAAAAATCGTTTTAAAAAAGTATAATAGTTTATAATATTTAATATTTTAAAAGCTTATTATTATATTAGAATTAAAAAAAGAAATAAGTAAAAAACAGCATTTATTATAAAGTATAAACTATACGAGTTTTTAATAATAGATTTTGGTTTTATTAACGTATTAGCGACATTTTAGTTAATAATTATAAATATATTACGCGAATTTATCGACAAATTTGTAATAGTATATTTAAACGATATTTTAATCTATTTAAAAATATTAAAAAAATATAAAAAATATGTGTAATAAGTATTTTAAGCGTTATAAAAAGTAAAGTTAAAGGTATATTTAAAAAAAAGTAAGTTTTATAAATAATAAGTAGATTTTTTAAAATATATAATATTTTTAAAAAAAGTACAAATTTAACAGTTTAAACTAAAAATAATAAAAGATTAACTTGTATTAAAAAATATTAATAATATACGATTATTTGTAAAATTTACGAATTATATACGTATATTTATTAAAAATTTTAAAAAAATCGCGGCATTTTTTACGGATTTTACTAAAAAAAATAAACTTTTTTAATAAACAAAAAAAAAGCAAAAAGCGTTCGACATATTTAAAAATATAATTTTAAATAATTTAATATTTAAGCTATTAAACCTAAACAAAAAATATAAAGTAAAAATCGACGTTAATAATTATGCTATAAGAGAATAATTAATTTAACGAAACGAAAACGGCAAACTATATTTAGTAGTATTTTTTTCGAAAAAGTTTTTAAAACTTAAACTAAACTATTAAATTTACAATAAAAAATTTATAACAATAATCGAAATATTTAAGCAATAAAAATACTATTTAAATAGTACTATAATATTAGTAAAAGTTTACTTAAACTATAAAAATTTTATAACGTTTATAACTATTAAAATATTAAATAAACGACAAGTACGATAAGCAGAATTTTTATTATAGTTTAATTTTAGAATTATTTATGTTAAAAGCAAAAAAAACGATAAAGCCGATATTTTTAGCCGTAAAAGCGATTATAAATAAGAAATATTATTAAAAAACTAAGTATTATTATATAAAAATATAAATAAAAGCTTATTTATAAACTTTATGCAAGTAAACTACGAAAAATAAGATCAAAAAATATAAAACGCACTACGAAAATTAAACGAACTAACTAATTAATATTATAACGATAAATTATACGTATTAAAAATATATTAATATAAATTAGTTAAAAAAGTATACGAACATTTATTTTTAAAACATTAAAAAGTGTTTAAAATATTTAGCAAACTACGGAAAAACTATAATTTTTTAAAAATATTAACAATAGTAAAAAAAGTTATCGCAAAATATAATTTATGCAAAAAATTTAAAACAATAAAGCATAAACTATATAAAGATTTAGTATTAATATTAATTTTAAACCGAGCTTAAAAAACGATAATATTTAACTATATAGTTAAGCTATTAAAATTAAAAAAACTTATAATAAAAGTAAAATTTAACTTTATTATAATTATAGCAAATAAATTTATAAAATACGTTTATTTTATATTATATAAAAAAATAAGTTTAGCAAAAAATTTAGCTTACGTAATAATAAAATATATTTTTAATAAATACGGTTATTTAAAAACAATTATTACCGATAAAAGTAAAATAATAGCATTTAAATTTTAGCAGTTATTTACTAAAACTTTAAAAATTAAGCATAAAATGTTTACAGTATACTATTTATAAATAAACGGTTAAATAAAAAAACTAAATTAAATATTAAAATAATATTTACGTTATTATATTAATTAAAATTAAAACAATTAAATAAAATTATTATTAAATGCAAAACTAGTATATAATAGTTTAATAAATAAAATAATAAAAATATTACTATTTAAAATAAACTATAGATACGATATAAATATATAATAATATTATATTAACGGTATTATTGTACTAATAGCAAAGATTTAAGCAAAAAAATTGTTAAAATTATAGAAATAGCTACAAAAAAAACTTACATTTGTTTAACAAAAAATAAAAAAATATTACGACAAAAGCAAATTGTCGAAGCTAATTTTAAAAAAAAAAGATAAAGTTTACTTTTTAAAACGCAATATTCGAATAAAACGTAATAACGAAAAACTTAATTTTAAAAATATCGGATTTTTTAAAATTAAAAAAGTTATATTATTAATAATATATAAATTAAAGCTATTAAATACTATAGTTATTTAATTAATTTTTTATATATTATTATTAATTAAAGCGTATTTAAACGCTGCGTTTAAAACTTAGCTAAAAGCAAATAAAAATAAAAATATTTACGAAATAAAAAAGATCTTAGATTTACGATAAAGTAAAAAAAATTCGAATATTTTATTAAATAAAAAAGCTATACGTACGCTAAAACTATATAAAAACCAAAAAAACACTTTACAAACGTAAAAGATTTTGTTAAAAATTTCTATTAATAATACCTTAACCGACCTTAACTAAAGCCGAAAAGCTAACCGCTTAAAAAAAAAAAAAACCCTTATAATGCTTTAATTAATTATATTAACCGCGCTTACGGCACGAGCAGAAATTACCGCTTTTAATTTTAAACGTTTTTGCTCGTTTAGTTTATTTAAAAAACGAAAACTTTGTTAAACTAGTTTAACTTTTTAAAACTAAGCTATAAACTTTAGTTTATAAAAACAAATAAGCTGAAAAATTGCTTCGTCCGCTTTATTTTTTTATCGCTTTAGTTTTTTACGGTAGCAACGTTATAGTTTAATAAAATACTTTTCCGCTAAAATCTTTTTACGGGCTAAACATTAAAACTCTGCCCGAATACGCTAAAAAAAAAATAACGGGACACCGTTCTTATTATAAAAACTACTTGCACAAATATATTTTTTGCAACGCTTAACACCTTTTATTATAACGCATTTTTAACTTTTGTTAAAACAGCGGGAACAAAGCATAACTTCAAAACCAAAATTCTTAAAAAAATCTGCAAAATCGAACCGACAAACAGTAAAAAAAGCAAGTTTACTATAAAACTTAATAACGCGACCTAACATAATAAAAAAAAGGAAAGTTAGCAAAAAAACATATAGATATACTAAAAAAAAAACACTAACCTATTTATTTTGTTAAGACAATAAAATTAAAAAAAGGGGAATAATGTTACGAACTAACAAAAAAAAAGCCCGCTAGCAGGTTTAGAAAAAAGAACAAATTATTTACCGAAAGCACGGATAAAACGATATATAATAATAAAAAAAAATTATAATAATTAAAAGAAATGCACTAATTATGGCTAAATAATACAGATTTTTAATAAACTAATTAATAAAAATTAAAGAAAAAACAGTAATTAGAAAGGATTATTAATAATTACTAGGGATAAAGGAATAAATATATAAAAAAAGGATTTTCTTAGGTAACTAGTTATTTATTTATTACTATTTAACTTATATTTATAGTTAATTTTTGGAAATAACTATAAAAGAATATTCTCTACAAAACAGTTAATTTAAAATACTATTATTTTTATTGCCCGCAATACTATCTTTTAACGTATACTCTGAACATAAACCTAAGAGTATCCTTGGTTATACTTCAAATATTTATAACACCGATACTACAAGAGCATATATAGTGTTGGACACTAGTGTACGCTTTGTAACAACGTTATATATACTAAAGCAAAAGCTAAACGTTAAATTTTTCGAAAACTAAAACAAAAAGTATTAAAAGCAAAAATACGGCTTGCGGTTAATTTTTATAAATACAATAATCTTACCGCAAAAAATAGCAAGCTTTAAAAAATTATACTAATTATAAATCGATATTCTAGCTATATATAAAACTACTATACTAATAACAAGCGGGCTAATATTATATAAACAGCTTTCGAAAACTATATATAATATATATTAATTAAATACAAAACCTAAGTATAAATTATAAAATATAATAACGAACTTATAAACATTAGAAAAGCTATAAACAAGCTAGCTAAAGCTGTTAAAGCTCGTTTTTTAAACATTTAGTTTAAAAACTCTTTAACAAAAACCTAAAATCTTAATAAAGCAGCCAAAAAAATAAAAAATATTATTAAAAAAAAAGCAAACGCTTTACAAAACGGCTACAAACTTTTTACTTTTTTATAACCAAAAATAGTACGTACAGCTATTTATTTATATAACCAAACCCTTAAATATAATAACCGTTAAAAAATGCTTTATAAAAAGTTTTATAGCTATTTCGATAATTTTAAAAAAATTATTAAATATAAAAAATCCCTTTAATAGCTTATTTAAAAATATACGGCTATATAGTATTTACTATAACCACTAAAACTAAACAAGAAAAAAAACGGCGCCGAAAACTCGATTTAAAAACCTAAATAAACTATTTAATAAACTATTAGTCTTTTAACACTTACCGTATTTAGCTTTTTAAAAAAAATAAAATTATAATTACTAAAAATATACGGTTTAATAAAAACGAGCTTTTTAGTAATAATAAAAACAAATTTAAAAACGATTTTTTTTTAAAATAACGCTAAAAAATTACAAAAAGCTAATTAATAGCCTCGTTTATTAAAAAGCCTTTAAAATAAACGGAAATATACCTTACAAATAAAAATATAACGAGCCTACCCGCTATATCCCAGCAAAATATTCAAAAAATCTAAATAAGCTAAAGGCCGAAAAATTAAACGAGCCTATAAAAAACACCCTAAAAAATCTAAATAAAAAAACCTATCTTTACACTAATTTAAAGTTTAAATTAAGCCTTTTTATTCCGCTAAAATCTTTAAAAACAGCCCTTTTAAGCCTGCTTTTTATTAAGCTAAGTCTTTTAAAGCTTAATTTTAAAAAAAAGCATACCGAAAACGATCGGGAAAATCGTCCGGAAATAAATTCAGTTAAATACTTTATAAATTTATAAATAACTACCTTTAATACAGCAAAATTATACAAATCTGCATTTATAAATAAAAAAACAGTTATTAAAATACAAAAAACTAAGCTACTAAAAAGCTTTAAAAAGCTTTACAACACTAAACCTTAAAATAAAAGCTTTACTGCTAAAAAAAGAAAAAATCTTTAAAAAACTTATATACAGCTTTTTAATTTTATAAAAAGCTTTAAAAAAGCTTATTAGCTACTATTTAACCGATCTTAGTTATTAAATCTTAAAAAAGCTTTAAAAAAAGCGCTTTTTACACTATAACATTATAGTTATTAAATCCCGTTAAAAATAAATATATAAAAAAAAAGCCCTTAAGCTAACTAACTATTACTTAAAAGTTTACACATTAAACTATAATATATTACTATAATTATTAAATCCCGTTAAAAGCATATATAAAAAAAAAAATCTTAAACTAACTAACTACTACTTAAAAACTCTTTTTTTACAAAACTAATATATTTAATTACAATTACTAAATCCTATTAACGGCTTTATATTATTTAAAACCTTTAAACATACCACTAATTACTTTAAAACTCGATTACTAGCCTTACTAGCTAAACGTTAAAAAATCTACCGGCAAGATCTACTTCTTTTACTAAAATAGCATAAAAAGCTTAACACACACTTACTAAAAAATCACTTTTAAAAAACAAAACAAATATATCTACGAAATTACAAAAAAATAAAAACTTAACGTAAAATTCCGAAAAGCTCTACAAAAAAAAGCCTTACCTTAAACTATATATAAATTTATATATACAAATTTAATAAACACAAATATTACCTTAAATATAAAGCTCGCCTAGTAGTACAAAAAAATCAACAGCTTAATACTAGCAAAAAAAACACCTATACTAATACCTTAGCCGAAAAATCCTTTAAAACTTTAATAGCTATTACCGCTAAGTTTAACCTAAAACTTAAATAATATAACGCTATAAATACTTTTATTAACGCTAAATTAACTAAATATATATATATATATACCACTAGGCTATAAAAAGCCGGACATTAATATAAAACTATTAAAAACTTTATACAGCTTACGAAAATCTCTTTTGCTATAGCAAAAAAAGCTTATAAAATTACTAAAAAAAATAAGTTTTAAACTTATTTCCTATAAACCTTATTATTTTTTAAAAAATAAAATACTATTATTTGTTTATATTAATAATATAATAATAACTTATAAACAAAAAAGCTAAATAACGGCTAATAAAATAATCGCTATTTTAAAAACTAAATATAACTTTATTAAAAAAAACGATTTATAATAGTTTTTAAATATCGAAATAATCTAAAAAAAAAAAAAAAGTTCTTTTAACTATTTTAAACGTTATATATTAACAAAATCGCTAAATTAAAAAATAACCTATTTATAACTTATATAAGTATTTTAATAAAAACTAAAAAGCTTTTTTTTTATAAAAAAATCGCTTTAAAGCAAAATATTTAACGCTACTAATAAAAAGTTAAGTTTATACTATATATTATAATAATTATTAAACTAAATATAACATTTATAACGTCTAGGTTATCCCGTTTTAACTATAATCTTTCTTTTAAACACTATAAAACGGCTAATAAGCTTTTTATATATTTTATTACAACTTAATACTTTGCTTTATAATTCAGCGATAAAAACGATTTTATAGTAATAAATAATACTTTTTTTATTAATAATAATAATAACCAGAAAAGCTTTTAAATTTATATTATAAAACTTTTCGAAAAAATAATAAAATAAAAAACTAATAAACAAAATACAGTTACTATTTTTACTATTAAAGCTAAGCTTTTCGCACTAGCTTAGGTTGCAAAAAAAGCTATATTTATTAATAAATTAATAAAAAAGCTTAGTATTAAATTAAATAACTAATATATAATTTTTTAATATAATAACTAGTAAATTATAAAGCTAATTACGAAAAAAACGGCCTTATTACGCATTAAATTACGACATATAAATATTTATAACTACTAATTATAATAAAAGGTCGAAAATAAAACTTTTTAAATAATCTATACACCTACTAATAAAATAATCGCAAATAACTTTATTAAAGCTTTGCTAATATAAAAATAAAATAATTTTTTAAAACAACTCAATTTATATAAACCCTTAAATAAGCAAAATATTTCAAGCTAATTATTTATAGTTAAAAAGCTCGAAAATCAACTTATAAAAAAAAATCTAAAAAATAGATTATAAAAAATAAGCTAGTAGCACAGCAATAAAAAAATTAAAAAATGATTTATTTAATAGCCCAAAAGCTTTAGCCTAAAAGCACCTAAACAAAAAAAAAAAAAAAAAAACACAAAAATACCACCCCAAAAAAGCTAGCGATCTTGCTACTAAAATAGCCGCAGCTTATTTATAAATATTTACAAAAACATCTCTTTCCGAATCTTCTTCCCCTTTTTCGTTCTTTTTATTAACTTATTTTAAATAAAACAAGGTCCGGATAATAATTCGGAAATAATAAATCTCCCGGTTATTTAAAAAAAAAGCGCTACCTTAACAAGCGATTAAAACGTTATAAAAAGCGCGCGCTAAAAGTTCGGCCAAAGCCGGTTTATTAATCGTTAAATAAAAATTAACTAATATAAAAAAGCTATTTATATAATAAAATAAATATGTTTAAAAATATAAAAATAATAACGCTAACCATTCCCTACAATTTTTTTATAAACGCTGTCTAAACGGCCTTTAAAAGCGCTATAAACGTACCGTAAACAAAAAATTTTATAAGCTATTTCTAAAAAAATAAAACGCGCGCAGCGGGCCGCAAGCCCCCGCAAAAAAACACCACAACTACGTCTAAAAAATTATATAATAGCGCTGCAAAAAAAGCGCACCACAGCAAAAGTCCTACGACCCAATAAAAGCAAAAGTACTAAAATAACCAAAATCACTCGGCCATCCGAAAATATATATACACTACGCAAGCTGATCGCCATCTTAACTATACTAAAAATAGCGCTAATCGCAATAATAACAGCAGCTCTGCTACTACGAAAAGTAGTTAATACTAAAGCTAAAGCAAAAGTAAAAATAGCAATAACAACGGCGCGAAAAAAAATCTCGACCGCTAAAGCTAAAAAAAAGCCGCGCAAAAATATCGTAAATTCCGTTAAACTCAAAATCGGATTAATCGCTATCGAGCTCGTTAATATACCTTTAACAAAACGTATTTATTATATTTACGAAAAAAATTAGCAAAACCTAAGTTTTCTGCCACAATTTAACTACATACCGCAGCGAAAAAAAAACATAATATTAAACTATAAACACGTTAACGATCTTTTTATTTAATGCTTAAAAACTTTATATTTTAGCTAAAAAAATAGCAAAAAAAAATATTATTTACGAAAAAAAGCACTTAATTATTTAATAATTTACTATTAATAGTTAATTTAAATCTTATTACGCATAAACAAAAAGCTTGTTAAAAAGCTATTTTAAAAACTTACAAAAAAATCGTAAAAATATGCAAAAAAAAAAAAACACTAAAAAAGCTCGTTAACTAAAAATTTACCTATTTTTCAATATAAATGCTTAACAACCTAATTATTACAAGCTCCCTATCAACATATAACATATATACATATACACATAACCAAGCGATCACAAACTCCCCAGCAATATACAACACTTTTGCTTTTATATATAAACACATCTACATTATAACTACATTTCGCAAGCACTACTACGCTTACTAACAAAAGCTACATTATACTTATTTACTACAATATATAATGCTATTCAAATGCCTATATTCTAGTATAAAATAGCTTACTAAAATAGCTTATCTTAAAAAAGTATATCAGATTAAAAATATCTAAAAAGCTTATAAATATACACTAGGAAAATCATATCCGTTAAAGAGACCTATATGTGGCTTAATCTTAAATAGCTCATGCCACTGTGGCTCAAGAGCTCCACCACTTAAAATATCCTGAAAATGCAGGCAGTACAGCTAGTTACGAAGAAAACAACAGTGAACCAGTAAATCTAACACTATAAGCAACAAAGCACAGCTGCGCCTAAAACACAGCTACCTTTAAAGCACAATTATAAATATTAATGGCCCGCGTTAATATTAGCTAGCCTTGGCCTATTATTCCGAAATTGCTATAAAGGATAATATATTATAACTATTAATGCTTATTATGACGGCTAGTGTCCTATTTGCAGCTGTTAAACAGATTGACCAGCCGTTAGGCTATTGTTCATTATCCTGGTGAATGGTGGGACAATTACCTAGTAAATGGAATACCTAAGGTATCCATGTACCCCACTAATTCCTGCCTATATATTTCTGTACTGCAGCTGTTAAATAGATACTTTCTTTTCTTCCTTATCTTAGTTATTTTATAAAGAATATACGGTAAATTTGGTTTAAAAACTAACTGCTGACTTTTAAGCCGTAACACTTATGCAATTGTTTATAAATTAAATAGTTAATTAAAAAGAACATAATACACTTTTTAAACTTTTTATTTAACTTATATTATATATATATTAATAATTAGTTATTATAGCTAAAAAGCTAATAGTTAGTTTTAAAATTAAATATATTAAGTCACGGATGGCTGGCTTAGCTGCTGAACCCACTCGTAGCACAGACCTGGTCACATGACAAGACCCACTTATCCGTGCCACAAAACCATTTTTGCTTAGCAATTCTGTAAATAGAATTCCCTTTCTTCTTTATCTTAGTGTTTTCAATACATGGTAACCCTATTCGGAGCTCCGCTTTTTGTAAAGGTATTTTAACCGTAACATATTATATATTTTTTATAAAATAAATTAGAAAAAAAAAGAGGAGATATTTATTTAATAATTATAAACGTTGTTATTTAAGCATTTTTTAACTTAAAATAGTTTAAAATAACTGTAAAGCTAACTTATAGTTTTTGCTAATTAAATTTAAGTATTTGCTTAACACATCTTTTACTTAAATAAGCCACTTTATTAAATGGGCCACTTTTTAAACTTTTATATATATATTTGCAAATAATTTAACAATAATATATTTAATTAATTTAAACTACTTAAATTTTTATTTGCTAAACTTGTTTATATTATTCTGACAAGTTTGCGTATTATAGCTATTTTTGTTACAAGTTTTATAGCACTTAACGCGAGTTTTTTTTCTTTTCGTACAATAAACAAACCGATAAATAACCCGATAAACGAACTAAAAATATAAACAATTAATTCGAATTAATTAAATTCTTATTCGCTAAACCTATTTATATTATTCTGACAAATTTACGCATTATAGCTACGTTTACTGCAAATTTTATAGTACCCGACGCGAGTTTTGATGTAAGTTTTAACGCAAGTTTCGACGCGAGTTTTTTTCCTTTTCGTACAATAAACAAACCGACAAACGAGCCGACAAACCTATATAACTACACCCTTTAACGCTTACAAAGCCCGTAAAGCCTGTAAATTCTTTGCTTTTTATATAATAAATAATTATTCGTTTTATATAGGTTTATCGGTTCGTTTATCGGTTCGTTTGTTATACGAAAAAAAAAAAAACTCGCGTTAGGTACTATAAAACTTATAGCAAAAATAGCTATAATGCGCAAACTTGTCAAAATAGTATAAACAAGTTTAGCGAATAAAAATTTAACTAGTTTAAATTAATCGGATATATTATTATTAAATTATTTACAAATATACGTACAAAGGTCTAGAAAGTAGCCCATTTAATAAAGTGGCCTATTTAAATAAAAGATATATTAGTAAATTTATTATAAACTTTTTTAAATCTTATTTAATCTTGCTATATTAGCGTTTTAAATACTATTAAATTTGTTTATTAATATTTAATTAACACTTTTTTAGCTAACACTTTTGCTAACACTTTTTTTAATTGTAAAAAGCTGTTTAACAATATGTTAATATTGTTAGCTAGTTAAAGGCTGCTAGTTATAAGCTGTTAAAGCTATAGCGGCTGTTAAAAAATCTTACGGGCCAATACAGTTGCCTTGATAACCAAACAAGGGTGCTTAGATAATAACGCTTATAATTATAGTATAAAAATATATAAGTAGGTATTAATAGGGTACATGGATACGTTAAGTATTCCATTCACTTGGTAATTGTCTTATCATTCACTAGGACCATAAACAATAGCCTTATTAACAGTTTAGTCAATCTGTTTAACAGCTGTAAATAAAACCCTAGCCGTTATATTAATAAACTTAAAATATAGCATATTATATGCTGTATTTTGTTTTTAGCGGCGGACTTATAGATTTAACATTTATTGTGACAGCTGGCACCTTATTGCAGCTGTTAACAGATTGACCAGACCGTTAAGTGGTGGGGCTATTATCCATTGTTTTGGTGAATGGAATACCTAAGGTATCAAGGTACCCTACTGATATATGTACCTGCCTATATATTCCGGCACTGCAATTGCTAGATAGATACTTCCCTTTTTTCTTTATATTACTTATTTCGTAAAGAATATATAGTATATTTGGTCTCTGAACCATCTGCTGACTTCTGGGCTGTAACAATTATTATGAGGGTAGCAATAATTATTGCAGTACAGAGTAACAAGCCTTGTATAATTTGCAAGGCTTGCAATTTTATGTAATCCTTGTGGGGGCTACCAAGGATATTTTGAGTAGGAGCCTCGTAAGGGATATGCCGAAGTCAAGCAAGGGTAAAAGTAACAAGTAATATTTAGCTTCAGTCGTAGGCTTCGCAGCTTATCTTATGTGAGGCTAAATTCGGACCTCGTTGCTAGCTAGTTGCTTATTAAATCGAAGAGACATGGATAGCATGATGTTCGTACTGGTTCGGCACAGTGTATTGACCGATGTCCGACTTGAGGGTGATTGACTATTTGTCATTCTTGCGCAATCTGAAGGGATCTCGCCGACAAGAGTCATCTCAGCTTTTAGTCCTGCATGGATCCAAGCTAAGTAGTGAGACTCTGGGGAAATGCTTAAACTCGTTCATGCGTTTTCATTCACGATTGTCCAATCGCACACCTTCGCGTGCCAGATAAGACAACTACAGTACCAGAACGTGTTAATTGTCCCGGTCAAGGGTCAGCTTGTCGCGTATTCCTATTCGCAGACACATACATATGTTCCGTACTAAAGTAATAAGACATGATAGCTGTCATCTTCGGGGATACACCTCGCTTTCACTAAGACCCGATTTTGTGTATGAAACGGGCTTAATACGACCCGCACATGCCGACCGTATACTCGCTTCCATAGTAGCGCTCAATGTCTCTTATGCAAGGCTGCGGTTTGACTGAGTTGACGTGGAGTAACAGCGAACAATTAATTTAGATGCCGAATGTCGCTTAAGTGATTGACTATAAAGTAGGAGCTTGCCTTCGTTTGATATGCTTGGCCACTCTATAATTGCCTAGGAAATACAATACTTGGCATAAATTATCCTTCGTAGCTGCATCCTCATTCAACTATATATAGCATGTCCTTCAATCGTATCGCTATATATGGCCACAGGGGCTGGGTTGGTTCAGCAGTCCTTCGCGCCTTCAATGCCGCTGGTGCTCCGATTAGAGTGCTTCACCGTGCTGGCTCAGACATATCAAACCTCCCACCTGGCGTAACCGCGGCCGAGGTAGACCTAAACAACCCGCAAACGCTCGTTCCGGCTCTCAAAGACGTCGATATTGCTATGTGAGCATATTACACGCATGATGATTCTTCTCTCGGTCGCCTTAACTTCATGGATCATGCTAACGACAAGCGCAGATCGTTTGCGTCACGGGAAGCAGTTCCTCTGCAGCATGCCTTCGTGAAGGCCATCCCCAGTACAAATGTGAGGCTATTCGTACCCTCGGATCTCGGATTCCGCGTCGACGAGCATGGGATGCGTATTCCGGTGAACAAAGCCAAGCAGGATGTTGAGGATGCTGCCAAAGCAGCCGGCATTCCCACGACAGTAGTGTTGGTGGGGTGCTTCACCGAATCGGCGCTTGCGTTTCCGTGAGTTCAAGTCAAAGTACTTGGTGTACAGTGGGAATATGTCCAAAACGCTGACTGCTTCTTCTGGCCACAGCATATTAGGCGTTGATCTACCCGGAAATAGGATCATTGAAACAGGTGACAGTGCCAATCAGCAGCTCACATTCTGGCAAGTATACAGGCGCTCTTTAATACTACAATTCTTAGCTAATCAGGGATGCGGAACGTCAGTACTCGAAACTACGTTGCCGCAGCCTATGCATCCATATTCGCTAGGACCCCTCCAGCAGAACTCCAAGGGCGCACCATCGGCATTTCGGAGCTCAAAGCCACAGGAAATGAGATTGCTGCAGTCTTGAAGGAGCGGCACGGAGCCGAGCCGCAGAAGTTTGTGCACACCCTAGAAAAAGTCGACGGCGAAATCGATCGGTGCGTGAGAAACGGTATACCAACGGCGTTGAGCTGGTATTGCCGCAGGGCTTGGGGTACCGGTGATATCGTGCCAGGAATCGGCGAAGATATCTGGGAAGTTGAAGGTTATGAGAAGGCCACTCTACTTGGATTGTTGCTAGAGGGGAAGCTGGAGCCGTATCGAGACATCCCTCCTCAGGTGAAGCAAGCTTTTGACTCGGCCTTTCATTGAGCGAGGCATAGATCACAGTTGTGATGGAGGAAGTCAACAACTCCTTGGGAATTTTGGAAAATACGGATGATAAGATAAGTAGTTGTCGAAATCAATACCGGTTTTTCGTAGCATTCATGGTGCTTATGTGGCTGGGTTGCTTGCCAATGGATAGGGGCACAATTCATAGGTGGGCTAGACATAGACCACAGAGTAATGTAGTATTAAGACTAGGTTACACGGGTATTTAGATTACCAACCAGGCATTCTGAAGTAAGATTGAGTTGCTCTTATTTCAATTCTCTAGTACTAGTATTGCGTCAGCCCTTGATGAGATGACGGTGATAACCAGCGTTTAGCTAAATCACCATGCCTTGCAACTTTCCTGTAGTGGCTTGATGATATTCTCGCAATACTCCCGGATAAAATCTCTATCGGACCAGGAACGAAGTCTTCCAGAGCAAACGGCTAGACATTGCTCTACAGCAACGAGATGTTGTAGTGGTAGGCGTGACGATGTTTTTTCTAGCCACCGTATGGCCGCGATTCTTCGGGTCTCGAGTGTGTTTGCGGAATCCAGACCGATCTCATTAATACATGTATCAAGAGGCTGGTGGTGCCATATTTCCAGTAGGATAATGGCCAGTTCAAGTAAGGTGGCCTTTGGTTCGGGTGCCTGGATCATGCTTGTGTCGTCTAAGACCTTAGATACATGGACTATTCTCTCAATGAACAACGCAGGACCAAGTGCTCCTCCAGCCTCATTCTCGTTGAGAAGAAGGCGCATGGATGCACTGCGGAAATTTTCATCTAGCCAGCAGGTTTGGCGTAATTGGAGGACAGAGGAGGCGACATCGAGGGCGAGCAATGTCTGCTGCTTTGGTGTCATTCGGATATCATAATTCTGATAGCCTTTTTGAAGAAAAGGGTGTAAAAATTCTGAAGGTCCAGGCTGTTTACATACCCCTGGAATAGGCTCAGTATGATGATAAAACAAGTTGTGGTTCACAAGCTCAAGTTGGAGCACCCGGTTTGACGTTTTCGCTTGACATAAAGCCGCACAAAGATCTGTAACCGTCTTGTATGGCAAGGTATCGCAGAAAGCCTCCTTTTCCTTGTCGTTTATCGTAATGGAGGGGGTAAATTTGACATTCCTAGCTTTTTGTCCCTCTTGAGGACTACTTTCGATGGTGGCGATGTCCTTGTGACGAGCTATGACAATTGTTTGATGAAACTGGCCCCCTTGATCTAGCATCAAGTCGAAGATCATCTCGGATTCAGCCTTTCTTCTCTTCGATGATTCTGTGGGCTTACATCCTGGTAATTTCATTCGGATATGGTGCTCCAAGCATTTACAAGTGCAACCTTTGCAAATCGCATTGAATAATGGTATCACGTTTTCCCGCACCCTTTCGAACGTTTTTTCTAAAGAACTGGCCTCGTAAGATGGATATCGTTGGGTTCGTTCTGTCTGTGTGCGCATTGCCTTGATAATAGCCTGAAGAGAGAGACGATCCTCTCTCAGTTCTTCCACAAGGTCTCTGGGTACTGTTCTCTCTATAGTGAACCTCACCCGTTTCTTAAAAGCAAGACATTTGATGTCGTTCACTGCTAAAATTGAGGCCAGATCATCAGTATTGGCCTGGTAGAGTCAGCGCTTTCTCTTCATTCTTTTTAGCTATCTTAAGTAGGTAGGTTTTGAGATACATACATCTAGCGGACGGTGGATGTGCGCAAGTTTCCCAGCCAGGATCGTCAGACATGCTTCATATCGTCTCAAGACTTCAAGAAACATGTCATATACTACCCCCAGATACTTTCGAACTGCCTTTTCATTCGTGGATTCCTTTAAGATCTGAAGACACTCTTCTTCGGTTAAATCGTTGTCCACTGCGCCTTGTACTCCGGCGTCCCTAAGAAGCTCCATGAGATAGAGATGAAGCAGACATCTTTGTAGTTTGAGCCTGTAGATGAGGGTGTCTAGCTGGTCTCTCCATTTGAAGAAAGTCGCGGCCGCGCCTTTGCCAGACTTGTAGTGCTCGAGGGCTGAAATCACCAAGGGAATGGCGCCGAGCACCACGCCAGCGACCTCAAAGCCCGACATTGTTACCAGGGCCCTTCAATCAGCAATGAAGAGAGTTACTCGATCCTCGAAACTAGCAAGCCGTAGGTAAGACTTACCAGGTATGAGAACCTACGCCACTAATGCAACCTTACCCCGCCCCTGGTACGGCGCCCTAGAGGGGATACGCTGAGGCTTACATCAGCTGAGTATGTGAATCTTCCAAGTATCCCCACCAAGTCTATGTGGTAATGCGTCGCTTGCCACTACAGTTTGGAGCCTTGTGATAACTTCCGATGGAGCCAATGCAGTTGAAACTCGATGGTGCAAGGATATATGAAGCTTTTAGAAAGGCAAGCGACGTTGACAATATCTCACATACCTCAACAATCCGATATCTGCAGTTCCGAAAAGAGAGATTTCAGCTATGGGCCCGTAGCTTGGGGCTCTTTCAGCAAGGGCATGCGTCCTTGGACTACCGTGTCCGGGACGTGTTGGTCCTGAAGCAGCCCATGTCTTCGATATTGCAGATGTTGCTCGAAAATCTCGGAGAATTGAATTCAATTGTCTTGGGACATCGCCCTCCTTTCGAAGAACAACTTCACAAGTCTAAGAAGAAGGAAGACAACGACGCCAATGATGAAGATAAAGACAAAGACTCAGAATACAGCGGCAGCGAATTGAGCAGCCCGAGGAGTTCAGATACCCAGTCAGAAAGCGGAAACTCATTCGGCGAGGCTCAATATCGACTCCAACTGATAACGGAGGCCATCGATTCGCTTTATTGCTTAGCTACTAAAGTCAGAAATCCTAAAAATCGGCCACAGAGATCTTTAGCGCAAATGTGCAAGCATATACCGTCTCAAAACCGAGCTGGTTACATTCGAGAGCATGAGAACTTAGAGACCATGATCGTGGCCTACGTGCAACGCCAACAAGTGCTTGATCTCTTGGAGGACTCACAACAGAATATCTAGGAAGACGTACAGTCTCAGTACTGCATGGAGGACAGTTGGCTAATCCATCGCGCTGGAGTTGCTAATGCACGCAGAAAACTACAATTCATGTATTGGAAACAACACACGCGACGCCTTGGAGACCCTACGCTCGAGCTTCATGAAAATCTTACGATCGGGCAAAAAAACAAGAAACAGGGTATCAAACGTCAAGCTTCGGTCTCCGGAAAGAATACAGACCAGTCTATAATTCGGCCTGAGACTTCCATACCGCAGCAGTCATTGGCGACATCTGCTACTCACATGCCTCCTGGATTCCTCAAACCCGAAGACGCCACCTCGGTCATTTCACGTCAAAGTCGCGTGTCGACTGTCTTTAGTCCAAAGGGGGATAAAATTTCATGGCCTTCTCCCCCCTCGGTTGCTAGAGGAAGCAAATTCTTTTTCTGTCCTTACTGCTTTTTACTTTGTCCTGATAACTATCTCGACCCCGATTCCTGGCGGTACGTACCAACTCACTTGTTACTACGTACGATACTCTACATGATCAAGGCATACGTAATGCATGAGTAATCGCCTAACCTTGGTGCTAGTAATCATCTTATTCATGACTTGCAGCCGTATCACTGCACATACGAATCATGCCAAGACCCGAACCGTCTATATAGTTCAAGGCAAGAATGGATCGACCACGAAAGCCAACACACTCGAGTCTGGCACTGCCAGCAACACGCCAATGAGTTTGAAACCCAGCTTGAGTACGTTGACCACCTGCAACAAGACCATGAGGGGATTACGCCTGAATATTTCTCTACTGAGCTGCTATCTTCCGCCGTGGGACCTTCCACAAAGCTTCAAAGGGGTTGCCCATTCTGCCCAACTGGTCTTGATTCCTTGATTGAAATGCAGAGGCACTTGGCATTTCATATGGAGCGCCTGGCTCTCCTTGCATTACCACGGGAAGAAGGCGAATTGGATACCGACCGAGGCAGTAGTCCGTCATACGAAAGCCATGAAGCCCAACAAAGGGGCCGAAAAGGATCCGTGCACCAAGATTTCGACGATACGGAACATTTCACCATTAACGAGGAAACAGACGATGATGACAATTCAAGCTACCAACACTACGGACCACTAGAGCTTACAGAAGACAACTTGGAGAAAGATAGTTGTCTCACCTCGATATCAAGAGTGGATTCGTCTCTATCCCTATGGTTAAATGGCATCATGAGATCCGGTCGTTTTCACCATGACAGATCTGTGGAATGGGTACCAGACCTAGAAGTAACACCGCCAACGCCAGTCCTCAGCAGTTTAGAAACCGAGATGGAAACTTCGCTTGCTTCAACAAAGATTGATGTCCCAGAGAAGGAAGATCTAGAATACTATCGTCGGCTCCGTGGGAAATATCCAGAATCTTACCATCGGCTCCATCTCGGCCAACGGGAGCTTGATTTTCTCGGGCGAGTACAAAGGGCTCCGAAAACTACCCTTTCTCAGCCCATTCGCTCGCCAGCGTACCGTCCTCCTCCTCCGCCGAAACCGCTGTTATTGGCGCCGGGGGGCAATGAATACTTACCAGAACCACAAGGTTATGTCGAATACTTGGGTTGGATGAACCCAACTGAATTAGCTAATATTAAGAGCTCTGGTAATTACTGGCAAACTACATGATGATAGAGGGGACCGTTCTGCTGCAACCTATAATTATACGCATTTTATTCAGCTCGATGGGGTAATCGGAAGAGTCTCAAGATGTAATTATCTACAAAAGATCCTTGGAACTAGTGACATTCAAATCGTATCGGTAAGCAAAACCCGTCACCTTAATGCTAGTGGAACACATATATGTCTAACACGAAATAAATTAGCTTGTTTCCGACGAATGAATGGTTACGGTCACGCGAAAGCTTAGTGAGGTACCTGCTTGTCTTACTGGACGCTGAATATTCTTTCTAACCCTTTCCCAGGGGGAGACTGCATTTCTCAACTATGAAATGATAAAAGGACATACTCACTATTGACCTATTACACAAACCGAGAGTACTTGAGAACTAGGTTATTGCTGAGCATATGTGATGGCCACGCGGGTGAATAGCTGAATAATTAAAGGGCAGAGATAGGAACATTCGACCAAGGTTCAATCATGCTTTATTTCAAGCTAATATCATACCTGACATTACCTTCCTCCCATGCACTGATCCGGGTGGAGTTGTACACTCAGGCCCTAATAGATTTGACCCCTTTGTCCCTTGGGACCAATAGTTGATTGACTTTGCTACATTTGCTTGATTCAACACCATATGCTTGACGTATCGTCCCGCCACTATCCCGAGCTTTTTATTCCGTGGATGTAAAGTGCCATATCAGTAGGTTAATGATACAATGATTTAATGAGTTTATTACCCTCGCGTTCGTTCACACTATGACGCTGTCTAGTGTATATTTCGTTCAAGTCAAAAATTTCCGCTTTAGGCAACCTTGCTGATTCTAGCGCTATGATTGGTTATGAAAAAGAATCTGAGTATGTATAGTCCGAGCTTATAGAAGTGCTACCTTCCAATAAGCACTGATCTAACATAGTATAAGTCAGTTTTAGATTCGAAAAACAACATCCGCGCCATTACAAACAGCCTAGGAAACCTGATTCGAACTGAAAACTCTTGTGTTTACGTAGACACGTAATTACAAGGGATGAAATCGTCGGCAGCACAGAGTTTAGCGGCGGGTACCTGCAGGTTCAGCCCTCCGAATTTTAATGCTGGTGGCTGGTAGCTGGTAGCCCGGCGCCGAACCAACCACCCGGGATTTCCTGCCCACTGCAGCTTTAAACACGGAGGCGCAGGTTCTCAGCAGATCATTTTACTTCAGTCTGAGCGATTGATCAATTCTCAGATAATCTTTCTTCTTCTTTCTCTTTGTCTTCATACCATACTCCTAATTTCACATCTCTGTGTGTTCTTACCCAAGTTTGTCATCTTGTCGAATGTGATTGCGCTTACCGAGTACCTTATTTACTCATGGACCCCTACACCGCTATGAACCAGCGCCAGCAGCCGCCACCACACCAGCAATCACCGCGGGGTATGAGCCTGGACGACGGACCACCTCTACAAAACAACCACCGCAGGAACAACTCGCGCTTCGACAGCCACGACGACTTCTACGACTTCCTCGAGAGTAACCGCGGCCCGCCAATGGCTCCCGGTCCTATTGCCAACGCAGGAGCACCCATGCAGGGCCCTCCTCCACCACTACCACCATCATCAGCACCCCACATGCAACAACAGCAGCAACAACAGCAGCAACAACAGCAGCAGCGCAACCCGCCAAACCAGAGCAGACCACCCGTGACAAACTCGTTCCCAGACCGTTCACGACCACCTTCGTACTCGGGTAGCAGCCGGTCGGAGGAACTACTCGTCGACAAGACCACTGGTGCCAAGATCGCGCGTCAGAACGGGCGACGCGGCCCACCGACTAAACCCGGGTCAGGCCCACGACCCCGCGCAGGCTCCCCAACACCCCCGGTATCAGGCGGCTCATCACCCACACATCCCCAGCACAGCAGCCGTCCCGTCTCCGACATGGCAGGCGACTACGAGAGCAGCGCCGCCGCCGCCGCATCCATCCAGCGTCTCAAGAGCCCCAGCGTGCTGGACTGCGTGCTGCAGCCCCTGGAGCAGAAGGTCCGCGAGTACGAAGTGCACATGCGGCGCGAGCAGGACGAGATCAAGCGGCTCGACGACGAGCTGCGCACCCTGCAGGCCCAGCGCGCCACGGCAGAGGCCCGCTTCGACGAGGCCAAGTCGAAACACGACGAGTACCGCCGACAATACAACGACGTCGAGCGCGCCATGTCGGGAGAGATGGTGCCCATGTCGCCCAGAGAGCGCTCGAGGCCGGGCACCATGCAGGGCCCGGGGCCGATGGCGCAGCAGAGGCCGGTGAGCGAGCATCAGCGACGGCTGGGCGATGATGTCGACGACGAAGACGAGGACGACGAGGATTTCGCCCCGCAGCCGTATGGGCCCGGACACCGCGTCAACTCGCAGCAGTCCTTTGGGCGGGCGTCCCAGAGGACGGGCACGAAGGAACGGTTCCGTTTCAGCAACCTGTTCGGTGGTCGCTGAGGGCGCTCATACACGATCCTTGACGATAGCTGTCTGGCGATATTTGGATGCTTGTGTTACTAGAACTGGAAATTAGCCTCGAGAGTTTGGTAATGATTGACGTGACTAATACGGCGGCGCACTCATCTTGTCATTGAGCAACAAAAGTTTGGACAAAATTTGCATGCGATGGGCCAGGGATGAATTGTAGATCAGGAAAAAGTACGCCCCTATGGCGCCCACATATAGTTACGACGTGAACGCATACATAGCATTTAGGTAATGGGAGTCTGCAAGTACATATGGATGTAGCATGACAATAATTAGACTGATATAACTCCTGGTCTTATGGTAATGGCGTTCTGCCACGCAACTATCTAAGTCTTTATTTTACTACCGCCCATCTTCAGTTGTAAGACAGTGTATGCGAGCACAGAATGTTGCTAGCTAAACTAAGTTCAGTTTCTCCACTCTGGTGCAATAGGCTAATTACCAAGACCTAGAGTAAGACCGAACCAGTACCCGGCCATTATACCGACGTGGATTAGTCTCGTCGACTAATACAACAGAATCATAGGAATTAGAGTAAAGAATTACTCATACCCATTTAAATGGCTGTATCTATGCTGACCCAGGATTACTACTTAGGCAATATTTTCCTAAAAATGTAAAATGAGATTATTAAAAATAGCTTGTGATTTCTTCACCTTAAGTTATTTTTTTCTATTGCTTTGCAGATCGATAGATAACTAATGGTTTTACTAAACATTCCTTACAATAATATGGCTTTGACTAGTGGTTAATTACAGCCGTTGTTGGAACCATTGGCAGTTGGTTGCAACATCAGCCTCGTACAACCCCTGTCATGAAGCTATCATCACGTGTGTACATAATTTCCCTTATCTTCTAGCTCGTACGCCAAGCAGAGTTCTCCCTAAAGGGGAACTCTACTGCGTACGATACTCTTCTTCTTTTCTTTTAGATAGATATACGCAATAGACATAGTACAATAGACCTGTATTCTGTCCCGCGTATGAGACGTACGATATCGTACAAAGCCCATTCAACAGCCGTCATCGTTATGAAAGGTTCTCATCACTAATTCTTTCAAAAGCCTTCTAGATTTCTAGATAAAGTACCTAATAGAAGTGCTGTATTCGTAGTTTCCCCTGTCTTTAAATATCAGTTTCTTGTGTCCAATAAATGTTGCTTTCTAGAAGTCGAGTTTAAGATTGCGTTTAATTTACGAAAAATCGGGCCTTTTTGTCGTCTTGCCTTAACTGCTGTAATAGACACGGAGCTTATTAATTAATTATGAGTATACAAGATCCCAATCAACAAAAGGTCGAACCCAAGACAGCACTCAAATTAATTTTATAACTTCTACTATTTCACCCTATTAAATTATACATGAATCATCGTAATATAAATAAATGCGGACATGGCCGATCTTGCTTAACTCTGTGTAATCTCGGGGGTTAGATAAGTCGATTGGCCTTGGAGAAACAATAATATGGTAGTAGGCTTGGGGAACGCCTTGAAATAAACAGAAAAAATGTAGTATATAAACAATCTATTAAGAGTCCCATTAACTGCCTTGCCAAAGGCTATAATTAGTTTCTATAGCAGCAAGAGGAGATCTCGCCCCCCATACGACCCTCCAAACATGCAGTTATTCAGAAGCTCTCATTTGCTTAGATCTATTCTATTTGCGCCGCGTATTTCATAGCGGAGTATGGGTAGTTCGATAGCTAACACAAAAATAGTTGTTAGTGGTAGTAAAAATGTTGGCCGAAGGTGCTATGTTAGCTAAAAGTGTTAGCTGCAATTGTATTTAGCTATAATTGTTGGCTGCAAGTGTTAGTTAGCTGCAAGTGTTGGCTGCAAGTGTTAATAGCTGTAGGCTGGCTGCGCAGCTGTGCCAGGTTGTATTGGCCAGATAGGTGCCTCAATAGGGAAACTTGTGTGCCTACATAACAACGCTCATCAACAATAGTCATCTCTTTAACAGGCTTGGGACTGTTACCTTGTGGTACAAACATAGTGACATGTAATTCCCCTGCGCGTTAAGTCGTCCTGGTCAGGGACTATACTTCAAACATCCATCTTCGCGCATGCGTTACATTTAATGAAACGGCGAGAGGTCAAAATCACGACATATACTGTAACTTTACTCCTATAGTTTAGGCATTTTAAATAAGCGACGCTCGGATATCTAGCTGTATTATATTACTGTGACCTCCCGTCCTTCGAGGCTCGTGAAATCGGTCACCCTTTGATCGGTGTAGGTACTCATAAAGAATCCCGGAACTTAGGTACTTTTCACGCAACATCAACGCACATCTGCACGCGGCGACACTTCGGCATAGAAAGCCGCTCAAGCTTTCGCAGCATGTCTCGACCTATTCGCATTGCTATCTCCGGCGGCGGCCTGGCTGGCGCATCCTTGCTGCAAGCTCTTCTTCAATACCCTCATCTTGATGTTCATATTTTCGAGTCTGCACCGGCCTTTAAAGAAGCAGGCCTAGCCATTGGTATCACCCGTAATGCACAAGCTGCGCTCGACCTTATCGGCCCGCCGGCCCCTCAGCTTCTAAAGCGCGCCGGAGCCGTCCCTATGCAGGGCGTGCGCTTCATGATCGCGGAGGGTGAGGGCGTCGGAAAGGTTATCAACGAAGTCGATAATAGCAAAGGCACACGCCTTACGAGTATCGTCCATCGCGCTGCGTACTTGCAGCAGTTGCTAGCTGATGTGCCAGAGGTCCGCATGCACTCTTCTAAAAAGCTTGAAAGGATCAGTCACAACTCCGACAGTGTGAGCATGCATTTCACCGATGGGACCAGTCACGAGTGTGATATTCTAGTCGGAGCCGACGGTATCCACAGCGTCGTGCGAAAGTGCGTGCTTGGCGAAGACGATCCCGCAGCGCACCCGAGAAATACAGGCTTCTGGATCGTCATGAGCCTTCAGCCCTATGATAAAGCCAGGGCCAGCTTAGGAGAGGGACTTATAAACTCGAACGACGCCCGCGAGTATTCATGGGTGGGAGATGGGACCTATATCCTACACAATGTTCTCAGCGACGGACAGCTGGTCCAATTTGTCATAGGGTCTAGCGACGAGAAGCCAACTGATCAATGGCACAGAACCGTCAGTGCCGATGAAATTAAGAAGCTGTACACAGGCTGGCCAGCGGAGCTTCGGAAGGCTGTAAACGAGGTAAAGTCCCCCGGTGCAGAGCAGCCGTAATCGCCACTAAAGCCGTGAGTAGTTGCTAGGCCAAGAACCCGAGCAGCAGGGCATATATCTATGGGAGCACCCGCCAGCCCGCACGTACGCTTCTGGGCCTGTTTGTGTGATGGGTGACGCTGCGCATGCTACGACTCCATGGCATGGTTCTGGTGGAGGCATGTCTATTGAGGATAGCCTAATTCTCTCCACTCTACTGGGCCGCTCCAAAACCCCTAGCGAGGCTCGAGCTTCCCTCAAAGCGTATGATCATGTACGCCGGCCCCGTACTCAACGCATTGTCGAGTCGAGTCGGGAGACAGGTATGATGCTCCTTGGTAAGGGGGGGCAGACTAGAATGGAGATGAAAAAGGCAGGAAATTTGCTTCGCAGGTGGGATTTCATTCTAGACCTTGACATGCTGGAGCATCGAAACGAGGCGATACGGGCGATGATAGATGAGCTGGCCGTCTCGGCTTAGCCCAGAATATTTCAATTTAGGGAGGGGCGTGCTCTTAAAATATGCAGTGAGGGGACGGAGAACACTTTCGTATCATTTAGATCACCCTCATTGTACGGAATCAAGTTTTTCAGAAATACAGTTTGGTAACTTGTTCAACGATGCTTTCATCATGAGACCGCCAATACAGCCTCATAAGTAAGAGTATACTGAATATTTTCAATGTGTATGACTTATCATTGAATTAGAGTACACTCGCTATGTAAGAACTTGGAGATAACTCTCATTCTTATTTCTATTCCGCGAAATTGTATCTGTGTAACAGAGCGAGGGAGAGCGCGGCAGTCAGGCTATAGAATGTGTATATTCAATGTCACCGCTGCCATCGTATCACCACCAACCATAAGATAGATTTTGTATCGCCATACGGATTCCGGGTAGTAGCCACTTTCTTGCGACTGGCGTAGTAGATATGTGCAATTAGCACACAGCCTGACCACGTCTCATACCCCCCTGGGAGGTTTGGATCTATGTAGCTATAGCCCTTCTTGACGTTATAAACAAACAAACAAACAATCAATCAATCAATCTTGCGCTGGCGTGTCCCTTGCTTTCTTGTCTTCGACTGGTTCGACATGAGAGCTGATCGTGCTGCTACATCACAACAACTACTCTTAATCTGAAATTAAACCAAAATGTTTTTCATGGCAATAGCTTACACTGGCATGGGCCTTCTCCTCTATGTACGGCATAGCTCTGAGAGACTCTCTCGTTCATCCCGTGACTGACGGTGTGTAGTTGGTATTTTTGTTCAGCCATAGACTGCTTCTTCATCCCTTGAGAAGCTATCCAGGGCCGTTGCTTGCTAAGTTGACTGATGGACATGCCGGAATCTATGCACTCGCATGGCGCCTGCACCTAGTTACATATCAAGATCACCGCAAGTATGGTAGGTGTCGTTGGTACCTTTGCCTCAAATGGCTATCCTCAGAACCGCTCATATATAAATAGGGCCGGTCATGAGACATGGACCGGACCGTCTCGTTTTCAATACTGTCGCAGCATACCGAGGTCAGTAACTGGAGTCCATCCGTCTATAGCTATGGCTGAGTAGAAAGATATTTACAAAAGCGACAAAACCACGAAGTCGGATGTCTACAGGGCCACTCAGCAACCCAAGAATGTGTATAGTATTCTAAATGTCAGAGATAGGGCTTTACATCTCTTAAAGGGTAAGTTGATAGGGCGCGCGGTGTCAGAGCAATCCATGAGGAGCTTCGAACCCACCATGGCTCATGAGATTGATGTTTTCCTCCACAAGCTCCTCGATTCCTCTAAAAGCACAGGGTCCGAACGCATCATCAACATGGCCCGGTATTTTAAACATCTAGGACACGATGTTGTCGGGCAACTTACTTTCGGATACTAGCTATAGTTGCAGACAAATTCTGAGAATCGCTTCGTCGCTAAGGCCAACGCGTATGGTAACTATCGCATGAATGTCTACATGCAGTGGCCACTACTGCGTTGCCTCAAGATAGAGCGACTCTTTGACCTTAACCCAAATAGCCTCCGGGCAAGAGTTCTCGGTCTTGTTGAGAAGATGGTTAAAGCACGTCTAGGTCAGAACAAGGATGCGAGACAGGATCTTTACTATCACGTTGCCGATGAGTTTGCCACGGATGCATCAGGTGTTAGATTAGGAAACCTATGGAGTGAGGCCGTCTTTTTTATTCCAGCAGGTTAGTTTCTACCATCTATACAAAGATCGGGTCTCAATTTTACTCCTACCTGAGGGTGCTTCTTACATGGGTAGTGCTATTAACGAAGCGTCGACTTAGGTGGTGACACGGTCTCTACAGCTCTCTCCGCTCATTTCTACTACTTATCCCGAAATCCAACGTGCTACAACCGGCTTGCAGAAGAAGTCCGCACCGCGTTTCAGCAAGGGGCAGATATCCTCGGCGGCCCGCAGCTCTCCTCTTGCCGGTATCTTCGTGCTTGTATTGACGAGGCTCTCCGTATATCTCCTCCGTTACCTGGAACACTGTGGCGCGAGCTTGCTGAAGACACTGGCGAGCCCTGGGTCATCGATGGGCACCTCATACCACGTGGTACGAAGGTTGGTGTCAATATTTATTCCTTGCACCACAATGAGGAGTATTTCCCGGAGCCCTTCGCTTTTGTGCCCGAGAGATGGTTAGAGGATGAGACACCATATCCTCAGGTGTCGAACAAGGTCATGCAGGATGCTTTTGTCGTATTCTCAACAGGTTCGCGAGGTTGTGCGGGAAAATCAATGGCGTATTTGGAGGCCAGCCTGGTAGTGGCTCGTACACTATGTTATTTTGATTTCGAAGCGGCGCCTGGTCAACCAGGTAAAGTAGGCTCTGGATTTAGTGGTGCTGTCAATGGTCGAGAGAGAGAGACAAAATATCAGCTGTACGACGTGTTTATTTCTATTCACGATGGCCCAAATCTAGTATTCAGGTCCCGTGAGGCTGTCTGTGAGGACTTGAAATTGGGAGAAATATCATAGTGGGAGATTTAGGGGCTTAATAGCGTTATAACACTTAGTCAAGTATATCAACGCTGAGATAAAGAACAACGCTTGTACATGTGCTAGTATTTCTGCTACTTAAAAATGAAGACGTACTGGAACAGCTGTGCCTTCGGCACTACAATTGCTGTGTTCGGTTACTAGCTAACTAGAGCGAAGTGTGATAATGTACGAATACTTTTGCTACTTCATTCGTATCGAAATTATACTTAACGATTCTTTACGTTTAAAAACTCTTGGAGCCTACAGTTTTACACCTAATTCAATATATATATATATATATATATTTGTAGCAAGATAGCTAGTAAATGGTTTATTTAAGTAAGGCCTACGTTTGAATTTTTGACTTTAATATAGTCTCTGGAATCGAAGGGATAAAGCCCTTAGTCACGATTTATAGCTATTAACCACAGTGTTTGCAGTTATAAATCTATTAAAGCCATTGATAAACCACTTTTTTATCGGAAGGAAGCCCTCTTATAATTAAAACCGGTTACTACAGTACAGGCTTGATGCGCGCAGAAATAAGATTATCGAAGACATTTATGAGCGGATAGATTCGTGCTCATAACAACACGCCTATTGGCGTCCGAGCACCCCGAGGCGGGAAGGCCTAAAAGAACTAGAAGAACTAGTTGCGTATCATATACATAGCTAACCCATGGAGGTTTGAATTGGTAGTTACATACCATATAATATAGCATTGATGTATTATAGCAGAGTACCGGTAGCCTACCACGTCTCATGGCCTATAAGAGTCTTGAGAGTGCTTTACAGCCCCTCTTGACGTTAAATACAATCAATCAATCAATCAAAGTAGATTCTTGCTCATTGGAGTCGTCCATTTAGTCCAATACTGGCTCGATAGTCATATAGAATTGCAGTCCGGATCATGTGCTCTAACAAGGTAGGGACTGTGCAGTTGATGGCATTGATAATCTTTCACCCTGCAACATAGTCTTCTCCTTGAACAAAACGACCTCCGCGCTTGCACCTATCGCGACAGCACGGTCTTATCTAGGTCTTTATATGCGTATATAATTCATAAGGCCAAGAACATGTTTTTTCCTCATTTACCTACAGAACCTGTAGTGATCAATCTCACATTGTAGCAAAAGCAGAATAGCCAACAGCGACGCGGGCGCCTTTGCTGACTAAAGCCTAGGCCTGGAGGTGCTACACCAGCCACTAGGGCCCACCAGCCGCCCGTGCTCCGTTTTCTCTACTCGAGGAACCGTTTTAAAAGAATACGGGTAGCGATCGACTAAACTTGTCTCATATCGAGTGGATACTATCTATTAGCTGTTTTCTACTTTTTAGGTTAGCCCTTTACATATGTATGTCGGCCCTGCCGTGGCTCGAAGCGCCCAGATCGGAAAGATCCCTAGCTAACAATGCCCTTGGTATGAACTAGTTTAAAGAGAGAGGGTTCTTATGTCGTACTATTTTCGTTCTATGATTGTCTGCCAGATCGGGTAATTATTCCGGCCTAATGGAGCCCAGTCCTGTGCATGAGACAGGACAAAAGTGCCCACTGCATACTACTCTAGTCTACGAGAAGATCTCTTAGAACGGACTTTAAACTGACTTTCCACTTCGCCGGTATAGAACGGGCCTCTTGATTGAAATGCCTCGCAACCTTACTACTTGGTAAACAAGTATGCTTCTAGTTTGAATAATACGATTTATATTCTCAAACGTCCAGTTCAAAGCTTATTTTTGTACTATAATGCATATAGAGATATAAGCCCTTGGTTTAATTCATAATATATTTTAAAGGCTTATATGTAATAAAACATTAGTCTTGGCAAAAACGAGCCTCCGTTTCCACGTGGCTTGACCTAGCGTTTAGAAGACGACAGTTCAAAGCTGAAGTTCAGCTGACATCTTATACAAACTCCAGTCTTCTTGTAGAAGTCACTCTGATGATTCAGCCCGCCACCCATACGGAGTACGTTCCGGGGATGACCTCCGCAGAGTGGAGACTGCTCAGTCTCAGCATGACTACTTCTAGTGCCTGTATCCGATTGGACTGCCCCGTTAAGATCGATGAACCTAGCGGAGGAGGCTTTCCGCAACCTCGATACTACACTTTTAGTTCACTTCATGAGACGAAAAAACAGCGCCGTTATCGTCATGTAGACAATAGCGCTATATACGAGACACTTCGAATACCTGACAAGGAAAGTATTGAGGTGCAGAATCTTCAAGCTTCCGTCTCTAAAACACCTTGCATTTAGCATTAAGATTACATATGATATTAAATATAGCATAATACTCATCGCCGGTGCCCTTACGGCTCGTTACGAGAAAGACCCTTTGACAAGGTCACGGACTATAGGGGCAAGTTATAGTGAGTGAAACATCACTTCATCCATCACACTTTGCAACCTTCTTAGAAGGTTTGCGCCTCTCTGTGTTTGACAAACATCGATGCTGACGTATCCAACCTCGTAATTATCGATTCTATCGTACCTTCTCAGCTACTCGGCTTCGTAGTAAGAATGGACTAAGTTGAACAACCCTGTGTCTTCGCCCTGGCATACGACGATCAACAGGGTCAGGGCAATTTCGTGGCGTGAAATGGTGCCAGTTCTATTGAGAACTCGACTACGCTGTTCAACACCCGTTACGAAAAGACGAGGTTGTTCAGCTCACTATGGAACAAGTATTCCCTTATTGGTATCCATGGCGTCTGCGTTGACATCATTGTCTATGAACACCATAAGTCCCGATCTACCTCTCTCAGATGAGATAGCTGAGCACACTCGTAGAAGTGGTGATGTCAGTTCCTAGCTAAGACTACGTTGACTAGATTCTTAGTGGATTGGCTGTCTCGGTGTTTCCGACCTCGCATGGATACGAAATATTCAGCTCGTATAGTAACTCGTGGATCGTTCTAGGTTGCCCTCGGTAGCCACTCTTCAATCCATTAGTCTCAGTGATACTGTTGATCTCAATATTTTTTCTTTTCAAGTCATTGTGAAACGGAAAAAGACTACGCTGGGCGTAGAGTTTAGGAAACTCGGCCGTGATAGAGTGGCATAGACCCGAATCTATTGAACAAGGGGCGGAGATTCAGGTCTTCAAGGAGGAAACTGCTCTACATAGAGGAAGGGTCGTGATATATAATGTTTGCGAGGAGGCGTATGTGAACATATGAGATAAAAAGTATAAAACCGCTCCTTTCTCATCCTCCCATACCAATTCTCTCAAGGCATCAACCTTAGCACACCCAGCAAACCGACCTCTACTGTATATACAATCATACCCTCATTCTGTACAATCATATTTGACTCCAAATGTCTCTCTCGAAGTTCGCTGGAATGGCTGGTATGTGGTCTATGGACTTGATTAGCTCAGCCCCCCCTGCGGAATCGTCATTCGGCTTGGAGACAACCCAAGAGTCCGTATTTGATCCAGATCACCGTTCTCTGGCTGATGAGAATGATTACAAAGATGGCGGGAAATATAGATGTAAGCAAATAAAGTCATAGTCATACACCGTGTCCCCAAACACATTTCCCTTTCCATCACCTAGGCCTGCTAGCCAACAAAAAATCTTCTGCAGCTATTGTAAAGCTTCAGATGCGATATGAGAAGCAGAAGCCGGAAGAGACGGGGTACGCGATGGGCACTGGCTGGCTTATAGCCCCGGACCTGCTCGTCACCGCTGGCCACAACGTCTTTAATTGGGCTCATGGCGAGGAAGGGCTGGGCCGTGCAGTGCACATCAAGTGCTACATCGGATACCATGGCCGAGATTCAATCAACTCGCCCATCGTGCAATGCCGCTCAGCCAAGAAAGTTGTCACTACCGCCGAGTGGCTCACCAGCAAAGACAACCGTCATCGCGACGTTGCTTTCATCCAGGTTGACCGCGCGTTTGAGGGAAACCTGCGTGTGTTTTCCTACAAAGCTACGCCAAAAGCGGGCGATGAGATGATTGGCGTCGTCGGGTACCCTGCCGACAAATCCATTACTGATAGTGATGGGCGTGAGGAGAAGGGTGCCATGATGTACGAATTGTTCAACGATGTCCAGTACAATCTTGAGGACAAGAAGAACAATGCCCTCCAGATGTTGAAGTATCGTATCTCGACCTTTGGAGGTAAGCGTGAAATAGTTCAATCTAGAATCTGGTCATCTCTAACTACTTCTTTAGGTCAATCTGGAGCCCCTGTGATCCGCAAGAACGCCGCGCAAGTTGCCATAGCCACTCACGTCTATGGTGGAGGTGACAAGAACCAGGCAAGCTGCATTGGCAAATACGGCAACGATTACGACGCGTTGATTAGTGTTTTGACTAAGCAGCACCAAGTTGTCAGCACATACCAGGGTATCAGTCTTGTCAAGACCCCCTCTGCTACAAGCAGTGGCAGTGCCGCGCTGCAAATGTCTCCATTTCAAGCGACAGGGAAAGCACCTGAGTTCAGCCAGGGTGGTTTCCAACCAGTCGAGAAGCCATTCAAAGCCGAAGATGCTGAAGGATTCTGGGACGTGTTGAAGACTGTTGGAGGCGTTGTCGCCAATGTCGGAAAGACTGCGCTGCCTTTTGTCTCGCCGTTGCTTGGTCCCGCGGGCGGCCCTGTATCTGCTGTTGCGGGTGCAGCCCTCGGTGCCATGGCTAAGGCTTGTGCTGAGTCGGCCATGGACGGCATGGAGTCACATCCCTCCAGTACCGAGCAGGCAGCCAAAGGTAGCACGGAGCGTGCCATCCTGGCGGAAGCCTCACTTCAAGCTGTCCTCCAGATGGATCATACCCCACTCTCGCAAAAGATTTTGGATGATATGCAGAATACCTACACCAACCTCGCTCCCAACGTCAAGTACATCGCACCGAAGCTTGCACCTGGTCTATTGAGCTCAGCCTACAAGATCACCGTCGATAAGAACTATGTTCAGAAGAACAAAGTTGAGCGCCGCACTCTCTCTGCGATGCCCTTGAAAGGCGACTGGTCAGAGTCTTCTTTCGAATCGAACGACTTTGTCAACTGTATGATGCAGCCAACCAGACCCCTGGAGGGAGAGGAAGGCTTTTTCGGTGATTTTGGCAATGTCCTAAGCGCTGCGTTCCAAGTCGGAAAGCCTTTGCTTCATGCAGGAGCCAAATATGGCCTAACTCTTCTTAATAAAACTCTTGCAGAATCCAGCTTTGATGCAGAATCTAGTCTTGGCAATCATGACGCGCAAGCCGCCGAGCTTGTGGCCAAGCGCGCCATCATGGGTGAGGCTGCGTTGCAAGCCGTCATGAAACTGAAGAAGAGCGAGCTCGATCGTTTGCAGTTAGTCAGCGCCAGTGGCGATGTTCAAGAAGAGGGATTCATCGACTTCGTCAAGACTGCGGCCCAGAAGATTGGTTCTGTCGTCAAGGAGACGGCTCCGTCCGTGATCAAGGCCGTGTTGCCCCTCGTCGTGGATGCTCTGGCAAAGCCTGGTTCTCAGAACAAAAAGCCGGCACAGGCCTTGTCGACCCCGACTTTACGAACCAAGAGGTCTGTCCTTAGCCTGGTCAACAATGGCAGTTTGAAGGTGAGCGCTCTTGGCCCCCACGATGTTGTGACTTCCCTTGTTCGAGCGGAGCAGCAAACCACGCAAGGCGGTGTCTTACCGGGACTTCGACGTATTGACTCGAACCAAGACCTGCCAGTCTTCCAGGAGCTCTAAATCTCATACACTGACACATGACGTTAGGCTGCGGCATAGTCAAGCCTTCAACATGACCTATTTACCTGAAGACCACCTGAACGATGGGTGGCAAGTACAGTATCTCTAGGGAGTATGACACACTGCTTCAGTCTACCCCGATTCTGCACTCTCCGTTGGATCTCCTTTGTTATGCTCTAGGGTCTGTTTATGCGTTGCCGCTCTATACTAGCTCTCTTCCCAAAGGTATAAAACAAAAACCCAGGTCTCCTTGATCACTTATGTACTATTTGTTATATTAGATATACTGTACTCTCTACATTTCCTAGTTTTTCTTCGAACCAGCTCTTACGAGCAGTCACTCTTTTCTGTCGCTCTGAGAAAAAGAAAAAAAATTGTACCAGCGAAGGATATATCTTTACCCACTTACTTGCTACTATTAGTCCTTAATAATCTACTATCAGATGTTTTCACTTCAAAAGCAACGGTGTTCCAGAATACGTGATATTGGACTCACAAGAAATGGGGTCGTTTAGAAATACCAGTCTCTGAAAATGAGCGTGAGCTTTTATAGCACTTCATCAGTCAGTACAGATACCACTACCAAAGACCATGAACCAGCGCAACCATGGAAGCGGATGCGGTACCCACCATTTGAGGCTTTAAGTAGGAGGCTTGGATGAGCTGTATTTGGATATGGAAGAAATTCTACAGAGCTCTCGCAAAATAGAAGAAATCACGTACAAGCGGTTCCTCACCAAATTTTTTACTATATTTATATACCTGTCGCTTCAGTCAATCGCCACGCTGGTGATCGGGACAGTCTGGCTTGTTTAACCCCTGATGATAATCATATCACAATAAGCGAGGTTAATCGCTCGAAATGCAGCAGCATACGGCCCAGGTATTTGGACGCTACAGGCACATAAGAATATCGAGTAAATACATAAACATCTGTCCTCTGTGAAGGGAGTTGGGAAAGTTCTAGCCGCCGCCACGCAGTCCCTTACTCATGCTACTTCTGTACTCCGCAGAGACTTCCCAAGAGGACTGTCAGCTGAGGGCCAGCGACACGGCTGCACTAGTATCAGAGTCCTGACAATAATTTCCGAGATCATGGCGACATGCCAAGACTATCACACTTCCCACAACCGGTCTCAGCTACACTTGCCTATCGCAATGCTTAGAGTGGATAGGTAGCACAAATTAGATCACATTCGCTGCGACACCCATCACGTCTATTGGCTTTTACTTTTATTCTAATCGCTTGCTTGTTTGTTCGGAAAATTTCGTAATTTTTTCTCTCCCCTTTACCAAAACTATTTCGAATAATTAGAATTTTTTCATCATGGCACCTAAGGCTGTTCCGTCCCGCCTGGCCCAGTCGGCGTACAACTCACCGTACTCGCATATCGGTGCCCCCCAGGCACATCCAACACTGACCCGTGCATCGCTTTACGTGAGAGCGCTTTGAGCACCCTCACGACCATAGGCTACGACCCAAAGACCATGGTTGAGCGAGGCGTTACTTGGGCCGAAGGCCAAGACCCATTCGGCCGCGTGGCACAAGCTCAATATATGCATTTCTTTGGTCTGGATTTCCATCGCGTTATGGAAGGCTACGATGAGTTTCTCAATGAGCAAGAGTACAAAGACATGATCGAAGGCCGAACGGTCATCCCTGCTGTTCGAAAGTATGAGGTCAACATCCGGAGACAGGTCACCTATCCGGACTCTGTTCGTACAAGTCCGAAGCAACAACTTGCGTGCCAGAACAGGCTAATGAACATATAGCTTATCATAGCCTACCGCCAGGAGCTCACAGAGCCCACATACAACGGTGGCACAACCTCGGTGTTTTCCCTCAAGCAGCAGGCTATCGTTGCGAATTGCAAGGGCTCAGTGACCTACATGGACGCCAAGACTAGACGTCCCATTGATATTCGCACCGTCGGCGGCGGATGGGCTGCTTTGTACCAAGGTCTTGTGAGCAAGTCCAATGAGTTCAAAGCTCTCCAAGAAAAATCGGGGCCCAATGATCCAAAATCCAAGATGTGATGGAAACATGTAACTCTATTGTGTAAACCCAAATGTCTTCGAGCATTGCCGGGTGAGGCCCATTACTATTACTTAACCTAATTCTCACTACCGACCAGTTAACGAAAAGAAAGGATAATCAAAAAGCCGCCATAGTAATAGTAACAATATAAAGCCGCCCGCCAGCTGATAGGACTGCCCACATTCTGGAACCAAACTTCTATCAATATCACTAACTTTACAAGCCAAATGGGGCCGGCCGCAAAAAATGAGACTTAGTACTTCATTGCGTAATATTGGAGATATGTGAAAGAAGCCTGTAAGGCTATACTAATAGGATCGCTTCAGTCAATTATATGTTATATGGCTCATCTGTTAGGTGGCCGGGTCAATGTGACTGACAAGCTCCACCACATGGACTGTACTGTAAATCGCCCAAACAAGCCATTTCACAGAAGATTCAATACAATACCTCAACCAATAATTTGACAAATTGTCTACTTCACCAAATTTCTAAAAGGAACGCTAACCAGTGGTCCAAACGTACCACTTGGCCAGGACTGGCTCTGGGCCCCTGACTTCATTTGACATCTCGAAGGGGTTAATTTCGTGAATAAGCCAATGCTTGCTAGGTTGTTTAATTGGTGTAGTTCCGGGTTGAAAAAGTGTAGTGATAAAAAGTGTTGGCCGCGGATGTTGACTACAGGTGTCGGCCCGCTTACCCCAGAACTAGTCAAACTCGTGACGCAGGCCAAGGCGCATATATACCGCCGATATTCTTTTCGATTCTGTAAATTTTTACGATTATTCCCTCCCAAGCATAAAATTTATTCAACTTTCCATTTTCAATGTAATTATCCGACCGATCTAAAAAGTATCATGAAATAAATCAAGAGCCTTAGGAGTACAGAACGCCATGGTGAATGTCTCAATATGTGATTCATTGACGATGAATAAAACACGTAACCCTGACTCTGAGATAAATTATTACTACTTAGTAGCTCTACAATGCAGAATTTTTTAGATCCGATGCAAATGTGTCGAGGCAACATATTCAAAGGGCGAGTCGCGTAGAAGCGTAATCTCAAGCTAGTAAATAATCCAAGGATGAATGTCAATTCATGGTCGAATACCGTTGCAAAATCCAGAGACTTTGGAAGTCATCCTTGCTGAATCGAGGCAAAGCCCGGCGTTTATATGCAGGCCTTAGATCGTCAAGCGACTACAAACCAGCGCAATAGAATTCCTCAGCTGAGACGTTACTGTGGCTATCGCAAGCTTGCGACGTTGAGTCAATAGGTTCGCCGGCCTTCATCTCTACATCTAGGCTCTATGCCTTATGTTCAAGCTGGACCGGATCCGTCTCGACCAAACTGGCGACTGGGGAGTATTTGAGGCAATAATATTCTGGCAGAAAGAGACAGACGGTTAGTCATTCAAGGTCTTATGAATACTCTTTCAGGCCCTAATCAGTCTTAAAGCTTCATGGATGAGTGATTTTTCCCTTCAACAGCCATGGGTTCAATCTTGGATTCTCTGCCAGCCGATTGGTTGTCCAACTGGGACAGTTGGCCACACTATCTCACACCTGCAACACGTAAAGCAGCTGCCAACGGTCAACGATGCTTACTGCTACATAGAATTCGGCCTTATAATCACACATCCCACTGAGGGCACACAAAAGCCAATCCTCTGGGTAAATATATTGGAAACGGACTGCGTCCTTGCCAAAAAGCCGCGGTGTGTTCTTGGGCTCGGGTGGACTCGTGTGCAGAGAGAGCGTTTAAATTAATTTATGTTGTATTCACGAAGGACACCAACGTAGCTCCTTGAAATACAATGTAAAAAATCGACATCGGCCACACGAGAGACGTATAACATACAAATACTACACACTATGCGATCTCTCTTATAAAGTAATTGGCGTTACTAATTATAACATGTATAGCTTTAGTTATACCGCATTAGGTCCCTTGCATTTTCAATCAGCGGGGTTGATCAGTCGGGAGGGCGTTAAAATGATATTAAACTTCATCGCCGAAATCAAAATGTCGTGCGTAAGGGCCCTATTTCCGTAGAGTTGAAGCGGTAGCGCGTTCACCACATGGTGCTGTCAACCTGCACGACAACTTTCAGGTTTATTCCTTTTTCTAGGTCTATATCTTGATAATATCATTGATTGCTCATGTTTATTGTTGACGCCATGCCTTTCAGAATTTCCAGCTCATGTTTGTAGCATTTGGTCATGCGGCATGGAGTTTAGTACAAACATCCAAAAGACATTGAGTATCCTGCCTCGTAGTCTATGTGAAACCCGTCAAAACTCTGGTTTCCATCTATCTCTATGGATCATGGGCGCAGCCTAGCACCATTCCCGCTCCTCATTTCCAAAATTATATCTTAAAACACGCCGGTCTCCTTCGCCACCTCCAGAATGGCATCAACAACAGGCTGAACATCCGTGCTCTTGAGCACGACACGATGTCCGCCGTCCCACTGCACGAGCTTCGTGCACGCGGGGTCAGTGTAGTTCTCCAACAGCTCCTGGTGCAGATGCAGGCCCGGGTCCGTGAGGCCATGGACGTGGATCGACGGCAGACGCAGGATGTGGTTCCCAGCCGCCATGTCCATCAGGTCCGGCTGCCCGCTAAGTCCGATCTCGGAGGGGTCGCTCAGCAACGAGGACTTGAAGACGCCAGGCTCGAGGTTGACCAAGGGCGCGCGTCCAGCGAGCGCGACGGCGAATTTCCAACCATCGTATATCCCGTCATCCCCTTCCTCCTCCTGCCCCCAGCCCGCACCCCTGTTCCTCCCCTCGTTCGCCGCCCGCCGCCGCAGCGCGCGCTGCTGCTGCCGGAACAGCAGGCTGACGGCCATCTTGGCGCCCTGGCTGAAGCCCAGGAGCCCGACCCACGGGCCCGAGGCGCCGGCGGCGTCGTCGGCGTCCATGGCGGCCCGCAGGGCGCCGTCGATGTCGCGCACGGCGGCCTGGTCCTCGACCGCGGCGTGCGAGGGCAGCCAGCGCAGCCAGCGCTTGAAGGGCCCGTCGCCCGCGTAGACGGCGACGACGTCCGGGCCCGGCACCGACGGGTACGGCGCCTCGGCGTAGACCAGCCGGAAGTGCGGCTCCAGCAGGCGCGACAACACCCGGCACTGCGCGCGGAAGATGCGCGCGTTGGTGCCGCCGCCGTGCAGGCAGAGGATGCGCGGGAGGTGCAGTGTTGGGTCGGTGCCCGTCATTATTGATCTATGCGTGGGAGGGGGAAAGGGAGAAAGGGAAGAGTGCTGGCCACGAGAGTGGGATGAGAGTGTGGATCGGCGATAAGTGTGGTGAGATGAGATGCAAAAACTCTTGGGGGGCTGTAGTCGATCGTCTTTGCGAGGTTCTACGACGATGCCACTCCTTTGCCTTTGACAACGGATTGTATGATCCGCTGCGAAAGTAGTTCAAATATATCGGGCTAGCTGGCAGGACAAAAGCCAATTCAATACCGGTCGATCTGTAGTTGCACCTGTCATCCGAAGTTTAAAACGGGTAAGACAGAGTGCGCTGAGCCGGACTCCTTCGGCGATGCAAGCCAATCCCATCGGTCGGACTTCGCCAACATCCTGTTAGTAAGCAGAGCCCGTATTACGCCCAAGTCAAGCTGTCAGCCTCATGTGTTGATTGAGATAGCTGGGAATTTTCACATGCTTACATGAGTAGTGTGGCGTTGAGCCGCGTCTCAATAATCGCACCTCAAGTGTCTCAGTCCTCGATGCCCCTCCAGACATGGGTGGCGTGTTCATTCATCATATGAAGAGCTCTTTTTATCACATAGTAAACAATTGAAGGGTTGCGCATATGATTTACGAGCAGTTATTGACCGATTATGTGTTCATTTATTTTATGAGTCTTCTAGATTTTAGTGAATCGCCTGAATCCTTATATGTGATAACAAGTTGCAGTCATAATACCGACGCTTCATCAATGTTTAAAACGGAAATCCAACCTCTTATTCCCCTCGTCGGTCGTCGTGGACAGGTACTCCAGTTGCTCCTCAGCACTCATCGCATTCCACTTCCGATCGCGCTGCTTATTTCTGTACATGTAGTACATCTTAGTCAGTATGTAAATGACGATATTAGCGCCGAGAATAGCCAGCAACTGCTTGTTTCCGCGATGGTAGTATGGCGCGTCATCTTGGCGGTAGATGTTCGACCCGACAATCGCCGATGCTTGGACGAATATGTTGTACAAAGCCGCTGACACGGCTCGTAGTCGTACCGAGTTAGAGTTCCTTGAGGCCCAGTTCACTTGAATGGCGTGTGCTACTCTTCTTATCAGTCATGGGCTTCAAAGTTCTTGGTGATACTGAGTTCGACGCACCGAGTGGGTAGCCCAATAAGAGGGTGGTAAGAGCCCATTGTAGCCACCGATTGGCATGCGCAAGATCTGTCACGGCCAGCCATACTAAAAATGGTAGCATCCAGATCTGGCCGAGCGTCGCAGTCAAAGACAGTTCCCCGAGATACTCAGCGAGAAATGTCAAGCCCAACAGCGTGAGTGCTAAATATCTTAGTTAGTGAAGTCAAATCAGTCGCAACTGCTACAGACATACTATGTATAGCTACGGCTGGAATAGCTATGAGGTTCGTTTGGAGAGTAGTAAAATTCAACGACCTCAGCACTAGCGTGAAATAGTTCGCTGGCGGAGTTGCTGGTACTTGATGCGTTAATCCGATGATATATAAGGGCCTGTTGTTCTTTGTCAACAAATATTTCGTCTCTTAAACGTCTAGGTACACTTATTCCTTACCAAAGATCATAATCCGTGAGGCATTTCCAAAGTAATTCAAGGGTAATCGGCTCCCGATTATGCATGTCGCTTTTACTCGGATCATCTCGGATAACCCGGTTTACCATTATTATCTCTTCCCGTTCGTTAAACCAGCCCTTATCCCCGCGAAACCAACTGGCTGTCTGACACGGTCCGGCAGGCATGACAACAAAAGAGAAAAGTCCAATAAGAATGGTAAGGAGGCCCTGACAGTCAGTTAGAGTGGAGGGTTGTGCGAGTGAGCATTTTATGGTTTCACCTCAACCAGGAACAGCCACCTCCAACCCGCATAACCCAAATGCCCTCGTAGCTCCAGTAGTCCAGCGCCTACGAGGGTGGCGACGATTTGGCCTGTGGCTCCTGCTGCCCAGAAGAACCCAAGCCGGATGGTCATCTCGTGATGCTTGTAGAAGTAGGACAGATACAATATGACCTGAATATGTGATAGGTATGAGCAGCAGTCTATTGGCCTAAGACAGGGATGACTTACGTTCGGGATGAAGCCGCCTTGGATGACTCCTAACAGAGCACGAGTTGCCAAGAAGGAGCTCTTGCCAGATAGCCAAAACTGGGCCGCCGTTACGACACTCCACAAGGTAAGCTGTATAGGAATCCATCTATCAGGCCCAACCCACTTAGATATAAGTTGGCCTGGCAGCTCTGCGACTAGAAAAGTTGCCTTGTAAACCGTGTTGCCCATGTTATAATCTGACTTGCTGTTAATTCGGACCTCACCATGCTCAAACAGGACACATACCATTAGTTGTGAGTTTCAAGTCCCCAAGAAGATTATCCGCCAGCGCTACGTTGAGGTTCAGGCGGTCAAACTCTAGCGCACTGTGATTTACCGCCTTGTTAACAAGACAATGGGGATTTCTTCGTGAGATTGGTCTGGTTTGGTACGTAATCGCTCGCTCATAAACTGGAGCTTGTCGGACAAAGAAGGAGAGGGGTCAAGAAGCAAAGGGTACATACACTGCCATTACACAAATCCATAACATGATACGAGCATCGATTATGCGTACCAGCATATACTCTTCGGCCCAAGTCCATCGAGCTTTAGTATCGAAACGATGGTAATTCTCCCTGTGTTGATATAATTAGCCTTTAATGAAAGCGTTTGAGCTTAGGGATCACCAACCAATCAAGACGAGGATGGTATTTTTCAGCAGTATCTGGGTCATCAAAGACGCTGGGCTGGACGCAGTATAAGACTTTGTGCATATTATCTTTATCTAATGTTAAACATACCTGGGTTGCGATTGCCTCTTTGTCGGTGTTTGTTATTCGCGGGAAAAGGAGCCGTGTCTCTTCTCTTGGTGCTCCTAGGGGAGGTATATCGTCGAGAAGGGTCGTCGATAATTCGGCGCTCTCCTTACTCACAGGATCCCTCTGGACAAGGACTGTTGCCATTTCTTGGGGCTCCTATACCGATTTGATTCAAATAGAGATGATCAGAAGCTCGTACTAGCGATTCAGTCTTATACTTCTTGCTCTTGGACACGACCCGTTCTTATATACTTATATGGTATTAATGACTAGCAATAACTCAGCCTCACGCTTTCAGTCACAATGAAAGACTAGGTGGATATGAAATAGGAAGCTCACTTTAATAATGCCATCTCCTAGCCCTTGTACCATATTCGGGACAGTAGTGGTCAAATTTGGAGGCGATCAACATGCGATTGCTTTATAGGATTGGCTGCAGAAAGGAGACACTCTTCATGAGACAAACTCCTCCCATTGAAGAACACCTATTTGAGTTCTTCTAACGTGAAGGAGATATAGACAGGGAAGGTGGCTTCTCGAAAGAAAATAGAATTAATATACCGCATATCGACCATATGTACAACATTGGGCCCCACCGGCACTTGCGTGATTCTCCAGACTTAAGATGAATCCAAGTGGATCGACATCACACACCCAGAGCTCTGATCACTTACCGTAGACTACTATTGAACGGCATGGGAAATAATTCTGGAGATAGGTTCCTCCATTCACCATACCTGGTCACACGCCGCCAAGCGCGGTGGAATGATAGGTTATCTCGAAAACACCATAATCGCCATTGCCATCGCAGTTGACGCCATCTGGACCTTTCGCCCTATCACCGGGGTTGGATACATACAGGTAACAATGCGATGCGGCCGCGCTATGCGAGTAACTACATCTGTTAGAGTAAGCTCCATGATATGACTCTCCTAGTATTGGCCTATGCTATAGACATCTTAAGATTTTATATCCTCCCTAAACCTCTAGTTGTATTACGTAAGGCTGTGAGGGAGGCGATTGAGGTTGCATCAACATTCTCCCCACTCAAAGATTCTTGCTTACTCATTACTTGTTTGGGTGTAGTTTCAAACATGACATATGAGGAAGCGCAGTAAACTTCGCATGAACTCCGCCTCATTCCTTCAGTCGGATTCTTTCATGCCTTGAATGACTTGCTGGTGAGAGTTGCCCGAGCCTTATGAATTATCGCTCGAGTCGCGGGGGGGCGCTTCGTTGGGACAGCTCAGGAAGCATCTCTACTAAGCGATAGCTGATTGTAGGTACTCTTGCTAAACATGAGGCTCATGATTCATTGTGAAGAGCTTCGTCATCAGAAAACATCTCGCAAAACAATTCAAATACTTTTAGTTTGTTAGCTAGCCTTGCTTCTGGCTACAGGGTGAGGAGGAATCACTTCTGATCGCTCTATAGTAATGACGAGCTAAGGATGTATTAGACGAATGGGGTTTCGTTTGATAGGTATTGGAGTTCAGTCAGGGCTATAGGCAAGGGCCAGTGACGACTTCGGGGCACTGAGTGGGATGAGGTGGGGTAAGGCGGGAGTGGTGATGACAGATGTGGCTTAAACAAACGTTGAGACAAAGTCGCGGTTTATTTCATGCCTGCAAGCGCTCTCACAGTAATCAAAATCATGCTGAACTTACGAAAAGTGCAAGAGACTGAAACTCTCATATCTATTAGTCTTGTGTAATGGGAGTTGAAGTCTGATGCATCCTTCTGCTCTCTGTGCGTTCTGGCTCAAGCGCTGCTTTCCTTCGACGTTCGGCCCACATGACCACGAATTCAATATCCCTGTCGTGCTGTTCGGCGGGGAGATAAAGCCAGCGAGAAGACTCCTGACTCCAACCACGATTGGGCATAAAGGTTTCCAAGAGGTAGTAGTTGTCCCGGTGATATGGAAAGTCGAATGAAGGCGGCCCTCTGCGGGCTAAAAAGGCATCTGTCCCCGAGTTCACATCTTCCTGAGTCATGCGAAACCGCTTTCGCTTGTTTCCCTTATTTGCAGCATGGCGACGTATCGACCTGACTGTTGAATCAAGGTGAGCTTCTAGTAGACGCGCATACCAAAGAGGGCTATATAGTGCCTTGCGGGCAATAGCCGCATGGGTAGCAATGAGCTTTTGGTTCCATTCTGGGAACTTTCCTCTTGGGACTATGGGAATGGGCTCGCCCTTATCAAGATGTTCTTGCCAGTGGGCGAAGTCAACGATTAGGGAGAGCGCTGACCACCGCAGCATGCACGTAAGGCACGTGCACACCTCACTTGGCTCTGGCGGTTTGATGTGTTGGTAAGGCTTCTTGTGGATAATGAGTATCTCTTGGCGCTCTGGTGTTTGCAAGAGGTGATGAATGGCGGGGTCGATGTCGGCTAGCAGCACGGGCAGTCGGAAGCACTTCTCCAAGCATGAATAACGCCAACTAGAGACAGCTTTGGCGATCCTACTTTCTTCCTGGGTAATGAAAGTATAGAACGACTTGCTCGTGCGTCGCAGATTGAAAAGATCGCTAGGTCTGAGAAGGATGAGAATCTCAACGACCAGTTCATAGGGTAGTATGCTCAGGAGATCCCGAGGAGAATCGTTCACTCTTTTAGCCTTCTTCGTCTGCTTCTTTCGGAAACGCTCTGTGCGCTTTGAACGGAGGGGGAGTGCCTCCGTCTTGTCTTCTAGTATCCCCAGCTCTTCATCTTCCAACGTTTCGTTCTTCCGCATGACTAGTTCGGACAGGTCAGAGCTGCAACTTTGAAATGTTTCCAACAGAAAAGAAAGAAGATGCAGTATGGCGCAGTATTGATGAAATGATTAGTATGCCAGGTTTAAGAAGCGTGGAGGCGATCGTGTCAGATTTACCGCTATGCCAAAAATCTGGCAGGCATGTCTAGTTAACCTGCGTGTACTGTATAATAATTTATAATCTGACAGATTGCCACAGTGCACTGACTACAGTGGATACACAGCCGAACTGAATATGCCCTCTAGTTACATAAATGTGCTTATCGAGCTTAACCTTTTGGATCACGAGCACGGTATGTCAGTATCGGGAGTTAGTGACGTTTCTCGTCTTGTAATGCCCAAGATTCCTCAACTGTGAAGGAGACCTGCATTGCAACATTCGGGACAGAACCCTGCCGCCCAGAACAAGATGGATCAAGATGAAATCCTGCAAGGTTCGGTCCGGGACTCACATGGTCTCATATCTGATGAACGCCAACGGCCTATTGCCCATCGTACCCACGGTTCAAGTTCCGCGATCTGGCTTATTCTTGCACTCTTGCTCCTAGTCAACTTGACCAGTGGCATCTCCAACATCCCACTGAATAGATTACTTGAAAAACGTCTCTGCCGGCAATACTTTGACAGCGATCGTGATGTGGATGAGAAGCTTTGTAAGGAAAACAAAATACAGCAAGATCTGGCCTGGATCATGGGTGCGTTCGAAACACTTTGGATTGTTGGTGGTGCGTGTATATACTGACGCGAGACGCGTCTCCCTCTATCGGTGTCCACGCTGATATGTCCAAGACTTCGTGATGACGATACCACTTAGTTTTATGTCTGAAAGATACGGTCGAAAAAGCATTCTTTGGTTGAATCTCGTTCCTCGATTATTCATGCTTTTCTGGTCTCTCAGCGTCGGGTATTTCGGGAATGCTCTTCCTCCGCGAGCTGCAATTGCTGGTGCTGCCCTCTCGGTCCTTGGCGGCGATACGGTGTTCAATTCTCTGATCTACTCGCTTGCGGCTACGATCACGGAGGACAATATTACTCAGTTTGTCCTTCCGGAAATACTAGCTTTCGTTGACTGATATGTGCCTCTAGAAATATCTACTTTAGCAGGATGGCTGCTTTGACTTCTGTCATCGGCTTCCTAAGCCCGGCAATAGCAGCAGCTACTATGAGTATCCAGCTGTCACTTCCATTCTGGCTCGGGATCATCCTACTCCTGGCGGCGATTCCGATCATATCACTCTTGCCGACCAGAGGTGACGTCTTGGAAGATACCAGCGAAGCACGGCGTCCATTGATCTCATCGCCGACTCTGAAAGCTCAGGCTTCCCGCGCGTCGCTCCTTACTTTGGTCGTTGACCGCATACATTTGCTTGCGTCGTCGGTGGGAAATCTCCAACTCGCTTTGCTACTATTATCGATGTTCCTCACCAGTCTTGCCAGTGCAGACACGAAACTCCTTGCTCAATACATATCCACCAGATACCATTGGACATTCGCATCGGCAGGCTATTTACTCTCAGCAAAAGCAGTGATCAATTTCTTTATATTGTCTGTCTTTGTTCCACTTTTCTTGGCCGCGCGAGGGAATGCATCTCAGTCTCAGTCCGATAGAGCTAACATCCGCTATGCACGGTTCTGCTTGGTCTCGTCAGTTTTAGGTGCCCTGGCCATAGGGGTCTCGGCCAGTATATGGGTACTATTCCCTAGTCTTCTGATATATGCTCTAGGCGTACCACTTTCCATCTTCACACTGTCGCTCGCAAATTCCCCTAGTATGTGGCTCCGGGAACAAGGCGATGAGGCAGACGGGGGCGACCCGCAAACTCACATTTTCTCCGTCGTCATGATGGTAAAGACAGTCGGGTCTCTCGTTGGAGCGCCCTTGATGGCGACATTATGGTACTACGGCATTCAGGTCGCTTTTTACGGTAGCCCATATATCGCGTCATCGCTTGTATATCTCGCTGCGTTTGGTGTCTTTTGGAGAATCAGAGTAGGGTGAGGTTTACGCACGGCCAAGATGTAACGCGATTGAGATTACTTCGACGTAGCTAATGTACGCGTACTGTATAGACGCTTGCAACACGGTGGTCCGCGCTTTGAATCATTTCCTGCAAGAACACTTTCCCGCTTTCCCGGTGCAGAGAAAGCACATATCCGTACTTTTTCCTTGTTGCTGATTGGTTTACTACACTTGGTGACGCTATGATGTAAAAAGTGACCATAGTTGGTGAACCGCCCAATCGCGTTTGTGCCCATCGGGAAAAGCCACACATCTCATTCGGCCATAGTCAAGTCTATAAGGTACCATCGGGCGCCTTTTCCAAGCTTTCCCTAGGGCGGCGCTTGAGCTCCACATTACATGCTCCTCGTCAAAGCCAAAACATAACATTTCCCGTAACAACATCATCGGGCCGTATTCCTTGCATTCCACTCTTCACCAAGCCAAAACATTACCAGCATATCAGCATATCAGCACAGTTAGCACACGGTCAGGCGAATCACGACCGGCGCCGACCAGTGAATTGGCTTCAATCCCATCAATCAAACGCAGCCCATCACCGTCTCGATATCAATACTTCCTTTCAATGGCTAATCAACAGCCTCATGGTGAGGCTGCCGGCTATTATGACAACTCGCGCCACGCAGCAAATCCACCCGGACAACAGCCGCCATACGGACAACAACCGTATTATGGACAACAGCCACCATATGAGCAGCAACCGCCGTTCGGTACACAGTCTGACCAGCATGCAGAAAAGCCCATGTTTGATCAGGCGTTCAAGTTAGAGAAACCAAAATACAACGATCTCTGGGCTGGCATTCTTGTGAGTGACCCCGAAACCATCTACGTCAACCGCTGGCTGACTGTCTGACCCAAGTTCCTTCTCGTCTGCGCTGGCTTTATTGCGGTTTCTGGTCTTGCTATTCATGGCTACGGTAAGTCCACCCATGCTTGAATCTGCTCATAACTTGCGTGTGGATGAACGCAGACTTCACACCTTATAATTGGCTCAACGTCGAATATGAACTGCACCCCTGATTTTATTTGCTAAGCTTCTGATAGCGGCTGACAAAAGCACGTTTGGCAATACCATCTACGACTCGAATTCTCGTGCCGGCTTGAACACGAATACTCTCATCTTGTTCGCGTTCGTCCTAGCAGTCGCAATTGTCTTCAGCTACGGCTACGTCCTCCTCGCCAGAACGTTTCCTCGCGCCTTCATCTGGGTCACAGGTAAGGCGCTCCTCGGAAATACTATTAAAACTACGCTAAATGATCGCAGGAATCTTGAACATAGTCTTCGGCTTAGTCACAGCCATTTACATGCTTTATCGGCATTATTGGTCTGGTGGCATCGTATTTCTCATCTTCGTTGCGTTCTTGATTTTCGCCTTCATCGTCAGTCCGCCTACCCTCTCTGTGCAACTATAGCTTATAATTGATAGACGTGGATCCCTCGTATCCCTTTCAGTGCTCTCATGCTGAAGACCGCCATTGATGTATCCAAGACCTATGGTCATATTTTCCTAGTGAGCTTCTTGGCTGGTCTCCTTGCAACGGCCTTTGCAGCATATTACTCCGTAACATTCGTAGCTGTCTACGCCAAGTACAGTCCAGAAGGAGGTAACCCAGCATGCTCGGCCGGAGGTGGCGGCTGCAGTTCTGCCAAAGTTATCGGTCTTTTAGTATTCATTACTTTTGCTGCCTATGTGAGTTATTTTCATTGCTTGCTATGTACACTTATGTGTGACGGACCCTGCTATCTCGTGGTTTTCAGGGCGCTCATACTCACTGCTTCCTCACTGGTGATGCCCTGCCTCGAAGGCGCGATGACTAACTTGCCTTCTCCCAGTGGATCTCAGAAGTTATCAAAAATGTGACGCATACTACTATCTCAGGCGTCTTCGGATCATGGTATTTCTTTAATCCATCAGAACATCCGCGGGCAGTCACTAGAGGTGCTCTGAAACGCTCTCTGACATATTCTTTTGGATCAATCTCGCTCGGCTCGTTATTGGTAGCCATCATCAACTTCCTGCGTCAGATATGCTCGATTGCCCGACAAAGTGAGGCAGCTCAGGGAAATGGTCTCGCGGCGATTATGTTCCTTGTCCTCGGTTGTATCCTTTCCCTCTTAGATTGGGCCGTTCAGTTCCTCAATCGATATGCGTTTTCCTACATCGCACTATACGGAAAACCATATTTCGCAGCGGCCAAGGACACATGGAATATGATCAAGCAGCGCGGTATTGACGCCCTCATCAACGAGTGTCTTCTCGGACCAGTTTTCTCCATGGGGGCGACATTTGTTGGATATGCCTGTGCCTTGTTAGCCTACCTGTACTTGGTATGTCTAGATTATTCTATTCTCCGCTCCGCCATATGCAACGTGAGCTCACAATGCTATGCTCTCTAGGAATACACAAGTCCGGCATACAATAGTAACGGCAGCTACACTCCTGGTAAGCCAGAAAACGGTATTTATCATTTGTTTCATACTAACGTAGTATGTCTTCTAGTGGTCCTCGCATTCTCTTTTCTCATCGGCCTGCAGATCTGCAACATCTTTACTACACCTCTAAGCAGTGGAATTGACACCATCTTTGTGGCCAGCGCTTGGGATCCGACAAGGTTGATGCAAAATCACCCAGACTTATATGATGCCATGGTGCACGTATATCCGCAGGTACAACAGGCGATTCATGCCTAGTAACCGCAGGCATGCAAAAGGAATTCAATATTAACCTTAATTAGTAATCTCTAATAAATGTTGAGTGAGAAGTTTCTCGGTGTTTGGCAGGTTTCAGGAGGCAGCAAATTGCCCAAATAACTAAGGAAAGTCACAATGAAACATACCTCTTAATGAATAATACAATATATTTTTGCCATGTACTAAGTTGTTGGAGCGTTTTCGAGGTGACTGGTACATATTTTCTGCTACTATCATGATTATTAGTGTCAGCACGTACACATCTGTACACCTTAAACGGAATTATATAACGCTACATGTTCTCTTTTAAGTCTGCTTACAATACCCCATCCATATTTTCAAGCTGTGAACTATTACTGTAGTATGAGACCCTACTTGAAAGCTCAGTCGTGCCAGTTCATCTCCGGGTGCTAAAGATGCGCCATGACTTTCTCTTATCCATGGTGCTACCCCCAAATATACGTTATGGCATGGAATTGATATATAATACTCGTCTTTCATGCTTCAGATTGCCAGTACAGCTGCCGGTTGCCGCTGGAAATGATACACGGCAATGTACGGTGAGCACGTTAGTTGAACGAAGAAGACACTCAGGTTGGCCTAGAGATATACATACCATTGTGTAGAATAGCGGAACCACAGCCTTGAAGTGCTAAGAATATTGAGACTAAGGTTTGCTGCAAATAAGGATCCGACGTGTGCGTAGAATTGTGAATTTGGAGCCATAAGCACACTCAGTCTTGGATCAATATCTAAAATACATACATGGGTTACAAGTATTAGTTCAGAGGTCTATGGAATCGGACAACTACGACCAACCTGAAATTAGCTGTATAAACAATTGAGCATAGATCTAGCGTCGAGTCGTGGAGTAATGGCGATTGTTGGGGACTGGTCTCGAACTTATTTTGTTAGTACTGTCACAGATGCGACACTTTTATAATCCATCGCTTATATAACGGGCCGACGGCAGCAGGTGATAGAATATAACAATTATAAAGCGAAGAGTGCTTCAAGTAATCTACCATATAGGAGTTTGATACAGAATTACACAGCAGACCGAGTTGCACGGATTGCGACTAATGAATACCGACTTGAACCATAATGGTACGGCCCATAGCCCTCCAGGGTAACCCAGACCACCGGTAGCCAACCAGATCTATCATCTATTTATGTGCTGCGTCCGTACTACCTCGCGGCTGGTCTGCAAGATCAATTTCGACGATCTACACAGATATATACCCAATGACATCTCATGCTACATAATCCCTCTTTTCAGCAGGGCTCTGCCGCCGTTATGTCTACTGTGGTACTCTCTTACGTAGGTCAGCGGGAGCAATGCCTTGGGAGTCCCTGCCCTGGTGGTATAAGTTGTCATGCCTGCTCTGAGAATTGCCGAGTTCTTTGACGTGAGCATGTAACCCGTCAGACGGGAAACCGTCGCCGCAGAATCGCTCGTGCGTCCCATCGGGGAAGGATCCAGACTGCTACATGTAATTGCCAAGGGGACGAAACGTGTACCTGATGCTGTTCTTGGCCATTGAGGGAATATCATGAGTCGAATCGCATCCCTCGATAAGTGTGATATATAATAAACTCATTTTAATATCGTGGCTAGACATTCTACTTTGAATCTATACGAGAGTGCTCTGATACCTCGAGCATAGTGCACCCCTTCAATCTCGAATACAGTCGAAATACAGCCTAGCTACACAATGTCGACACTAGACGGCATTTTCTACTCCCCGAGCCTTAGAGTCCGGCTCGAAACAGGTTTCTGCTTTCGCTGTGGCGTCCTCGTTTATGTTCATGTTGGCTATTCTCGTCGCCCTCGCAATGCAAATCCATATGCGGTTGAATATCGTCAAGTCTATCCGACTTGACGACGGTGAGTAACAATTCGACTCCATATCGCATGTTAGGCATAAATTCACGAATGGACAGAAGGAAAATCGGTTAGTAAGCACCGTGGATAGTGTTCATGACGATTGGAACGGTATGCTTGGCCTCAACACTACGTGTAAGTTGGCCGGCGCAAGACATTGGTGACAGCTTTCAAATTTCTGCCGTCGGCTTATCCATCGCATCTGTCATCGCAGCTTGGTAAAGGTATGGCGGCGTCTCACAGGGTCGTTCGTCATCTGTACTAGCCCGGCGCACTCGACCGACGACGGTGGGGGGACTTCACAGTCAGTTCGCCTATGAATAGACCATCGCTTCCCTTATGGTCATCACACAAAATGGCAAGTCATGTCTGACGCGCCTACTTCCCAGCGACATTCGTCGCGCCGGGGAACCTACCTCATATGATCCAAGCCATCTACACAACACCCCTGCTCTACGTGGTCTCCATCCTATTCGTCAAGTTGTCGACTTTGGTGTTCTACCTGCGGCTCGATCCGCGACCAGGCATGCGTTGTACAGTGTACACCCTCGGATTGGCTACCTTCCTCTTCTATGTCGTGAGCTTCTTCATTCTTGTATTCCCATGCAATCCGCCACAGCAGTCAGTTGGGTGATTTCCGATCAACTCTGAATCCGTCCATGAATTATAACATCGGAACAAAGGTGAAGCGCTGACGGAAAAAATATGTGTCAGTGGTGGGACGTTGAGCGATACCGCCGAGGGTAAGTAACTGTGGTCTGCCGAGTGAACAAACTAAAGCGATGGTGAAAGTAAGGAGCTGACGCGGATCAGGTTCTCGCGCCAACATTCACGCTCAGCAGGCATTCTACGACGCGAATGGGGTGAGCTGAAGACCGTCGAGCACCGACAAATGAACACGATAGCTGCTGATCGTCCGTCACTCAGATCCTCAACATCGTATTAGACGTAGGCAGTTGCGGCTCTCGTTCCGAAAGAAGCTGCCTTGGCTCCTATCTCCAGTCTAGGGACTGTGGCCGTCGGAGGTATCTTCACTTAATCGTTCCACTTTGGTCGTTCTAACTTTATGCTAGCCAGCTGCGTTAGATTCTTCTATGTCCGGCTGCTTGGCCAACAGTGACAATATGTATTATCCCCTCGTAGACAGTCTGTCCTAATATCAGATTGAAATCTATAACGGTAAGTATACTCAATGGACCAGGATAGTCTCCAGCCTATTGTTAACAAGATGGTTCGGCCATATTTCGCTGAAGCGCATCGACGTAAGCCTATAGCCAAATCCTCACTATTCTTATGCCTGATAGCTGAGGACTAATGCGAGAGCTTGACGGGCTTAAAGCACTCTTGCACAGCTATCTTTCTGGGATACTCGGTAGCTCGTTCGAAGATTCCTGTGTCAAACGCTCTCCTGATGGTAATCGTCGAGGCTATGTTGAGTGGGTTAACAACTAACCATCACAAGTTGGCAGGGCCGTTGTCAGCGGAAGGACCATATCTTCAACGAATAATTGTGAAGAACTGGTCATTATGGGCGATAACGAGGATGTTGCTGCATGACATATCCGGGTCAAGACAGAGTTTCCGACTCGAATAGATCCATAAAAGCGAGGAGAGGCGACAAAGTTACTCGAGCCAGGTGTAAGGACCGTGGTAAGGGGACCCAATACTGTAAGTAGCGGAGAAGTAAATGTTGGTTGTAGGTGATAATTCATGCGTGGAAATTGCAGCCGCAAGGTCAGCGCTTGTGCCATCGCTGTGGCGTTGAACGCAATACGGTTCTCGTACTCCCAAATTGATGTCAGATTTCGCTATATCCTTCCATGTAAGAAATGCCCACAAAACCAATGCCGATCGCCTTTTGCATGGATGAGATCCGGCGCACCGGCCATCTTTATTCAATAGAAAATCCAAAAATTTCCCACTGAGCAAAAATTTTCACGGGGTGTCAGCAATCTAAGATACGATCGATCGGATATAATGTGCTAGTCAGGAATCATCCAGCGAAATTAGCAATGCCAAGCAGCGACGCGACAAATCGCGTCGATGTCGCACCCTGGAGAAATAAGACTCGTTGCTTTCTACATACAGAATGGTGCTCTGCTCATATCTAGTATGTGGGCACATGAAAGCAGATCAGGAGGTAGCGTGGGTTCTGGCCGTAACAGACGTATCGACATTATTAATTTGACATAACAAAAAATGCACAAACCCAATGGGACCGAGCGGCAGCCGAGAAGAGCCTGGTTCCTGTTTCGCTCAGGGGATCGCGTTGCCCAATCTGGGCATAAGATCTGCTCGCCAACACCGCCAAGGATCGAGAGTGGCCCCTAGTTAAGATTGGCTTCCTTAGTCTCGAGTCCTTCTCCTCTTGCTCTTCTTGGACCTGCATATAACTGCTCCGTACCTTGCAGCAACTGCAGCGGTAGCGGAGACGAATGGCTAGCAGGGCAGGGGGAACGAGGTCCCGTAATCAAAAAGGTACGCATCTCGGCTCATTGGGCTGACTCCATTGACAGGTGTCTGGCACCAATCAGCGCTGCAGACAGGCAGAATCCGGCTAGGACGCCCAGGACGGAAAACGGCCGTGGCGTCGCTGGCGGCTGGGGAGAGTGTTATAGTGTAAGTCGGTCAGTATGTGTGTGTTGGCACTCTGGAGCAAAACTATCTCGCTAGTTTTTGAGTCAGTCAGTCTTGACTATTGCTTGACTCGCCTCTTGATCATGGAGAACTTGTGTGTGCGTAATACTTGATGAGCCTCTGCTATTATTTGTACACTAACTGTATGAAAATCTAATATTAATAACGGAGGATGATGATATCTACGCAGTATGCGTATTCTATTAGCTAGTATAGTACTATCGAATGATCGTACTAGTGGCTATTATGCTCACCCTACAATACTTTCGGTAGACATAGTGTGCACTTTTGTGGTCTGGCACTTGAGAAACAGGCCCGTGGGTAAATGAAGGAACCCACATGGTGCAGCGAATGGTAATGCAGTGCCAACGGGACGGATGGGTCCCTGCGTGTTGACTTTTCTCGTGTCCAGGGGGTCGGGTAATTTGGGTTACTCTGGGGCTGACACACACCATCCAACCGTCCACTTACACAATCCACTTACACCATCTCAACCTCTGCTCGACCATTCCCATGAAGGCTTTCGCGCCCGAGGCTGCCAAGGCTCGCTTGATTCGCCTGACCCCACCCCCCTTTCCCCCCCCCTACTCGCGTGTATGCCAAGTGTGCCTGGTACCTGCGCCTGAGTCTTTCTTTTTCTGCGCCAGCGACGTGCAGACGGGGGCTACTTGGCTACCAAGCCCAGCATCGTGAGGCTAGAGGGTAGCATGGGTTCGCCATGTAATCTCCCCAACGTTGCATGGCGCCAGAATGGGACGCTGGGGCAAATGAATAAGGAGACGCTAAGTTATATAAGTCGTTGATCACTCTCTCCTCTCAGGTCTCCTTTTCTTCCCTCCTCACCTCCACACACAACTGTAAATACAGTCCAGTCACTCGCTTATACTGGTAATAATTTGTCGCTCTTCTCACTCAGTCATTCACTTCGGACAAATATACCTTTAATCCTCACGACACATCTAAGTAATATCTAATACTTCAAACCAACCCAAAAATCAAAATGCGTTCCGCTGCTGTTACCCTTGCTCTGGCCGGCCTTGCCGCTGCCACTTACGAAGTCTACCCGACTGCCGGTGGCTACCCCGTCGCTGGCGGCTACCCAGTTGCTTCCAGCTCCAGCTCTGCTCCCGCCTACCCGGTTGAGACCCCTAGCTCTAGCACCGAGGTTGTCTACCCCACCAGCAGCTCTACTCCCGCCGCCTACCCGACCTACGTCGCGAGCTCGTCTTCCAGCTCCGCCCCGGCCTACCCTACCTACCCCGTTGAGTCATCCAGCTCCTCGGTCCCGGCTGTGTACCCCACCTACCCGGCCGCCAGCAGCTCAGCCCCGGTCTATCCCACCTACCCTACTTACCCGGCCGCCAGCAGCAGCACTGCCCCTGTCCAGACGTACCCCGTCGGCAGCAGCAGCTCTGTTCCCGTTGTCCCCAGCGGTACTCCTGCTCCTTACCCCACGGCCAGCTACCCCGCCACCACCCTGACCACCTCGGTCGGCACCGTCTCTGCTCCCGGCTACCCCACGAGCACTCCTAGCTCCAGCCCCATCCCCACCGCTGGTGCCGGCCGCGTCGCCGCCTCCTTCGGTGTTGTTGGTGCCGCCATTGCTGCTCTCCTTCTGTAAGCGGTTGTTCCCCCCAATTTCTTGTGAGGACGCCCTCTTGGGAATTAGAGCCGGGCGCTATGGCGTGATGGAGTTACTCCGACGAATCAAAATTTAGGTGTTAGGCCGCTCGCTAGCTAGCTAGCTCTCTGTCTCCGGCGGTAGGGGTTGATATATAATTGGTTTGAATGTATTCTAATTCTTGAGTCGTCGATCATGAGCTCATGATGATGATGTATAGACCCTTTTTAACATAATGATATTCTAAGATGTGTCAAATTAATACCCGTTCTCTGAACTGTATCTTGGTGCTTAGTTTTAGTATGTGTTTTGTATGAATTGCTGTACTATATAATGGTTTGTGATTAGTCGACTTGGTTGTACTTTGTTCGCTTTAGACAACGCGTTTCTATGATTTTGGTCTTGAACATTGTCGTCTTGGGAATCCGTATTAGCACTATGAACGTAGTTGATTCTCATAGGCGAGGTTAATAAGAGGCGAAAGTGAAGATATCATAAGGTCGAACAGACATGTTTGCTTGTATGCGGTATTCATTTAAACTTGGTCTAGTTGTGATATTATTATTCTTTTTTATTAGGATTCTTACTCTCTACTTGTATTCAACACCCGCTCACGTCTATACTTCTCTGTGACAATCTCACGCTACGAGTTTATTATCTGAATAATCTAACGACTCATTACTGACCCTACAGCCCAACATTCAAAGTGTGCGACATCGGGATTGACATAGTATTACCAAAACTACAGCAATTTGCCTAATAATCCCGCCCCCGCCTCCATCCCCATTTCGTAATTTAAAGTACGAAGAAAGTATTAGTCAAGGCATTTATCAGACCCTCCGCGAGAATGTGTCAATATCTTCCTGTTGCGCGGCTAAATAGTATATGTAGAATGTTGGTTTGTTTAGGTAAGTGGTACCTTCCAAAATACAGCCGTAGACAACATACTTGTGCTCATTGATCTTGATACTTAAAGGTTTCAATATGCTGAAACCATCTGTACTGTACACATGACTCCCGCGAATCTGTGTTTGCTGTCGAGGCTCACAGCACACTTTTTATGATATGTCCACCACAAGCTGTCTGTAGCAACTAAATACTGTGGTAAAAACAACCACTGTACAATCATTGACAAAGCCACAAAGCCAACATACTCCCAACTCCAAGTTCATCATAACGAACGTGCCCCAAGTCTATCAACCCATAAAGGCAACACTTTCACACTCCAAACCAAAACGCCAGAAGCTGAAGATCAGCATATCCCCAGTCGCTGTAGAAATCTCTTTTGGCTGGGAGAGATTTCCCTCTTATTTCCTGTCCTCAAAATAGAACTTTCCAAGTTTTTCACCGCCTTGCGACCTACCCAAGACTGGTCCTTGACCCTCCCCGCGCTCGAGCCGTTCCCGGACTAAGCGCTCCGCAGCCTCACGCGTAGCTGGGCCTCCAACGCCTTCGCGAAGAGCGCTTGTCTGTGGCTGGCCGGGCTGGATAGGAACAGGGCCGCGGTTGGTCGTATCTACGTACATGTCGTCATCTGTGGTTCCCACATGTCCTCCACCATCCATCGCAACTCCGTCGACATATTTGGCTTCACGTCTCTCTGCCATAGCCGATGAGCTAACGGGAGTATCGCTACCAGGAATATCTCGCACCTCTCGATGTCTGGACATGGCTTCCTGGCTCAAGCCTGAGCTGCTTCTCTCGAGACCCCAAACACCACCTGCACCAGCGGTGCCAGGTAGTGGCCTGCGGTGGTAGATGGGGCCACTGACGGTGCTGTTGGCGCCCTCTCCGAAACCAACTAGGCTGGCGGTTCCGTCGTCGCTCATGCGATCCTCGAATCCGCCAACAGACCGGTTAGCCAAATCCTCATCCATAGGATCAATAGCACCCGAGGTCGAGTCCACATCCATCGTACGGTAATTTGTATCCGTGCTCATGCCGTCCTCGTCAACCTCGGTCAAATCCGTCCCAAAGCGCTCGCCCGACTCTGTTGTGGTCCGCGCACCGACGCTATTTGTCGCAGAGGCGGTGCCTACTGTGCTCATCTTGGTCGCCGCTGTAGGCTGTCCATTTGCGTCGAAGTACGCTGGCGCCAAGGCGGCGGGGACATTCTGAGGGGAAACGCCGGTTGACGTCGGCGTGATTTGTGGAGAGCCAGCATTAGCTCCCTGTTGTTGATTCGGCGCACGGAGGGTCGAGACACGCTCGAGGCCGGCGAGACGACTAATGCGATCTGCGCGCTCGGCCTCTAGACTGTTGGTAGACGGGTGATGGCCATGACCTCGGGGGCCGCCGAGAGCAAGGTGGGCATGACCGCGGTGACCGTCTTTTATGGCAGTAGTAGACAGAGCGGACAATGACGTGGTGGTGCTAGTTGGCGTGCCACTACAGCAGATGGAAATGGTGGTTAGCTTGACAATAGCTATACACGAGATACGGAAACACGTACGGCATGTCGCTGGGTGTGTCCGGATTAGAGGGCGGAGGGGGGATGTTGATCAGCATTGGGCCGGTCTGTTGTTGCGACATGGTGATGGCGCTCGTGTGAGCTCGGCAGTTGGCGAGGCGACTGAGCGAGAAGAAGATGAACTTCCGGTACAGTGATGGCTATCGCGTGCTTTGAGGGACTCAAGCTAACACTTGGTAGGGGGTCAAGACAAAGCGAAACAGCGGCGTGAAAACAAAAGTCGTATGGCGGGCGGACGGATGGGCGCAATCAGGTGAAAGAAAGGCGAAAGATAGGTGTAGGAGATGCGACTAGAGTAGTATGGGGCTTAGGCATGCGGGCGTTAACCTGGATCTCGAAACATGAGGTACCTTGGGCTGTTGTTGATGCGGTGGTTGATGTGTACAGAGTGGTTGTTTGCGGTTGGGGATGGGATGTAGTGCATGAAACTAGAAGAGCAAATAATCAATCAGAAACGCATGTGTGCAGTGCTGCGCCCACTGCTGGATGGTATCACATGTATGGCCGTGTTTGTTCAACGTAAGGTAATTGGGGCGTCTTTGGGCTGAACGAAGCTGCTGAAAAAGGTCCTGATCAGACAAGTTGCAGCGTAGCGCAGCGCCAGCAGTAACAGCCTACCTAAGATATAGGATGAGCGGGGAATGACGTATCTAGGCTGCGTCTAATCTCAAATTGAGCTAGTGTCGGTTGGGGTTGGTTGGGGTGTCGAGATGTTTCTCGGTGTCAGTTGTGAGCGATACGTACCTCTTTCTTATCTTGCGCTTCAAACTACTATAGGAGAAGGACAGAATCGATAGGTAGGTACAACTACTTCACTAACTTTAGCTACATAAAGAAGGCATTTTGGCGATGAGATCCCATAGGAACGCAGTTACGCAAAAGAAACGGATTCTCTGATCATGATTACTTTTGGCTGTCCTGTGAATCTGTCTTATTACCCTGTCTGGCCGTAATTAGAGGACCAGTCATCCTCCCGTAAACATGTCTGACAGCTCAAACACTCGAGATGTCGTAGAAGTTGTCGCCTCATCTCTCGTAGCCCATGTCTTTGCCTCGCTGGCCTGTGCGCTTTCGCTATTCGATAGTGCCAATATTGGCTGCAGGTACGAGGTACGCCATCTAGAACTCCCCAGGTGTAAAATCCAGCACTTGGCACGTCTCTATCCTGTCCTTGAGGCTCGCAACGAACTCAAGATGAGCGGGATCTGTCTCGAGGTAATGCTTTCTATCCTCCGCGTTCTCAAACTTGGAGACGAAGCAATGTGTGAGTCCGTTCTGCTCGTCGTTAGCTCTGGCCTACCGACATTACGCCTTCAGCACTGCCAAGACCGTGGGCGCACCTGTAGACCCTCTGGGCTATTGTCCTTCCCTCCGCCCAGTATATTCACATATGGCGCCTTGGTCGTGGGGTGTAGACATTTCTCACCGAGCGCAATGAATGCATCGCAAGTCTTCCCGTCCACGGTTAGCTAAGTACGGCTCCCTTGTGGCCTGGCTACGTACAGCCTGCACCTCGTCTTGAGGAACCAGCGACTTAAACCTGAACATAACAATGTGATAAATAGCCATTTTGAGGAGTTTAGTCCGCGATGATTGATTACTTATATATACTCTAGAGGCTCAGGTTCGATGGATTTGCAGTGGGTTTGGGTCTGATCTCGATGAATATTTGTATAGCAATAGAGCTTTAATCTTCGGCCTGCGTGAGAACTATCAATAATTCATAGGGGGAGATCCATCCCCCCGAGTTAGCCGACCTTTTTCTCCGCACCTGGCATTCATCTACCATCGGGCACCCCTCCCGAGAGTGGCCCGTGTGGAGTGCCTGATAGGTGCCTGATAGAATACCAACCAGTCTGTGTAAGTAGGCGCGTACCTCGACGTGAGGTATATGCACATATAATACCAATAGGCCATTTACATGCATATTACCGGATCACTACTCGCTGTTCTTCTCTAGTAATTCCAACTTCAGGAGCCCTCAGGTCATTGTTAAAGTCCGACCTCATGATCATGAAAACTAGGCGAGATCCGTAAGTATAACTGAGCAAGTCGTTGCCCGACCCTAACCCCGAAACTAAACACACACCCTAAGCGGGGGGTTAATGTGGTTTCTCCCCTTGCTCAGCCCCTTTAGAAAAACGTTACTTCGGTAAATTAAATAAAATCCCCCCGCCCCAGATCTTTCAAACTGTCATTATCTAAGTATTCCTTCAATTTGCAACACTGCTGTAACATTTATTTAGACGTTTTTGCTGTTTCATTATACGTTAAATATCAAATTCGAAAGGTGCAATATAAAATGACGAGGTGTGTTGAATTCTAGTGACCATTCATTAGTGTACCCAGAGAGCCGTGCTTTCTTCGAATCTGACTTGCTATGTAGACGGTATTATTCGCAGTGTAGCTTAAAACAGAGTCAATCTTTCTCCCATGCTCTCAGGCGTAATGGTCAAGCTAACCGTCAGTCACGGCAAGTTCCCCTTGACAGGCCATGAGACCGCTTTCGACAGCTTCATATCAGTAAGAATGAATTGGAAAATCTGAGACACGAGTTTCTTTAGATTAGCTTCTTATTAATACAATATAAACTATCGTGCTGTACACTTTACCATGACTCTAGTGCTGGAGATAGCCCTCTGCCCCTAGTTATTGCCAACCGTAGACGGTGTGTTCTCTTCGCCAAACTTGGGCCCTACCCGTACTGGGCAAACAGCAAGAGAAGTTCATTGAGGGACGCCTCGAGGAGGTGGTAGGGCAAAGTAGAAACGAGAACTAGTTATGAGTGAGAAGCGTTAGGTTCTTTGATATAGACTTATCATGTTTAAGAGTGAACAACGAGTAGCACAACAGATATTTCACGAGTACAATTCAGCCCTTTCCTATTTTCTAGGATGGAAGTGATACTATTTAAGCGAGACTGCCCATTTAGCGACTTTCCACTGGAACTAAGAAAAATTGAGCGCGAGAAGGTCATACAATCTAGAGCACATGTCAACGCCGAAGTGACCATATATCGTCAAGATATCTCATCTTTGGTTGTCATCTCGTGGATAGTCAGAGTTCTTCATTGTTATCATGAATCAACTCCAATTTTAGGGACTCGAACTCGATGTGAAGCCACACTCCTCGCTCACTGCGATATCTACCATTTTAACTGCCCCCGTGAAGATCTTTGAACTCCAATACGCTACTTACGCTGTTTCATATTATGTAGTATAGAGAAGCGATGCCAGACGCTTGTTTTTTATGTGAGCCAGAGAGCGTTCTATAAACACTCTCGTTCTTTCGACTTACGGGCGACACCAATGAACAAGCACATTCTCGTCTTGATCAAGGAGGATAACAAAAAGGTTAGGCAATCATGAATTTCGCATGGGGTTCCCTGGATTCTGGGAGATGGTCGAAGCTGAAGCCTAAATCACAACTACAATCTGAGCCACACCATAAGGAGTCAAGCGAGGGGGTAGGGAAAAAAGGAGGAGAAATCAAAGAACGACACGAAAAGGAACCAGACTGTGGGATGAGTGAGAGAATGAGGGATCCTGAGGCGTGATTCGACGTAGGTGTCCCGGGAGAGCGAATTCAATAAAAGCCGAGTCGGGAAAGAGCGACAAAAGACGAGAGTGATGATTAAGATAAGTTTTCTCTGGTATTCAAGAATGAAATGGCTAGCTAGCTAGCTAGCTGGTTTTGATTGATTAATTGATCGTTTTTAACGTCAAGTGGGTTTAACAAGGCCTACCAAGGGGTAAGACGTAGTTAGGATATATACGCTATGTACACACATATGTCTACCAATTCAAACCTCAATGGGCTAACTATGTATAGGACCCGCGACCACTCCTTCCAGGTCGTCGTGTCTTTTATTTTTATTTTTTTGTGCGCTACACTAAAGTAGGCCGGTTGTTCGGACGCTAATAGGCGTATTGTGATGAAGAACGCGATCGTTCGTACTGTCGAGCGCTTGGTATATGTGCGGTTTATCGAGCGCTTAGTGGTATTTGCGCACTTGTCTTATCGCTTATCGCTTATCGCAGAGTTAAGCGGAGATGTTTTGTTCGAGTCGGAATGCGAAAACCGGCCACAGTTCTTTTTAGCTCATCGCCTACTATACTGGATGACATGGTTTTGGGCTTAGTTCTGGTAAGGCAGTTTAACCACTTGCCTAGGTGGAAGAAAAATGAAAACTGTAGATTTCTTACTTGAGCAAAAAAATCACTGTCATACTCCGGTACGGGGAATCGAACCCCGAGCCCCGCGGGTGTTTCTCTTTACAAGATGAAAACGCGATATGTTAGCCGTTACACTATACCGGATAGGCTGTTGCTGTTATGAAATGAATGACTGCTAGGTCGTGCCCGGGCTCGAACCGGGGTCTCAGGAATGCTGATTTATGCCATTGAAGACTGCTCAAAATCCCACGTGCTAACCGCTACACTACACAACCTGCTGGTGAGCACTTGATGTGATTAAAAGGGATGATGTTCTCCTGAGTGTGACCCGAACACACGACCTGTGGACCTCCCTAATGTATTTCCTTTGCAGTCTAACGCGCTACCAGTGCGCTACTAACGCACTACTAACTGTGCCATCTAGAGATTAAAAAATAAAAATAAAAACCGGGGCTCAGCCGGGATTCGAACCCGGGGCCTCCTGCATTCCCACGTGTAGATGGAAGGGTTTCTACGCCCGAAGCAGGAATCATACCTCTAGACCACTGAGCCAAAGAATTAATTAGTGCCTGATTTGAACATAGACTCTCGAAAGGAAATAGATCACATGGTTCGAGTCTGTTTAAGTGCCGTTAACCCATAACTGGTGAAGCTGGCTGAAGGTTCAATCATATTGACTTCTTTCACAACTTTTGACTTATTACCATGTTGATACTTTGGAATATATTAAGCACAGAAACTTCGGTATCACGTTTTCAGGTAAGCCCATCGCATCCCCATATTCACAGCCTCATTTATTCGACGTGTGACTGTGTGTGTCTTACTATGTACGTAAATTGAGAACTCAAGGATCATGTTTTTGTATGTGCTCGGAAGCAATCATAAACCCATGTCTTCCTGACAATAGAAGTTCATTTGTGAGAATGCTACACGAGCTAATCTTAATATTGGCTGGCCACGCAGCTATTCACCTCTAGCTGTCGGCAACTAGTGAATCACTACGTTCAATCCCGCTTTTAAAATCGTCTGAAGATATCCATCTAGAGCAAGATGACATAGCAGTCAACAAACTAGCTAAGCTTAAACAACGTTTCTGTCTTTTAGAATACTCATATGCATTTCGCTGTTGAAAGGGTGATGTTCATACCCCTATAGGATGATTATGAACATAATATTCTGATGCGAAATGGTGATAGATCCTCACATCTTTATCCTTCTACCTGCTAACCACAATGTCTCGAAACACACAAGCACACCGAGAATCATTCGAAAACATCAATCACTAGCCTCAGCAATACACTCGTGCGTACTTGAGCACCTTTACTTTACAACGCAGACTACAGATAGCCTACACTCCACACTATCAACTAACTATTTAAAGACTGACACTACCTATATTTATCTATCAGTCATGTATTACAACGACCGACTACTCACCCCAAACAACAAATCCCCAACTCCTCCTGCTGAAGTCCCCGACCGGCCTCAACCGGCTCCTCAGCAGTGTGTGGATCACATATGCATGGAAGCCGATAAGTGGTCGCAATTATGCATGGCGGAGGATATTTGAGGAAGGAGGTAAAAAAAGAGGATGAAATGAGATATAAATTCAACGAAGGGAATTATGAAGAAGCACAGCTGGCGGAGGACAGTGGGGGTAGGTTGGCGAGCTTTTCTGGGATTCACGCGAGGCCGATAACTTGGATGACTGACTGCGTCACCAATTTATTCATAAATCTAGAAACTAAAATCTTTTGTATAATATCAACTGGTGTCACGAAATCGTATATACTTGTAATGACTAACACAAAAGACGTAATGGAGTACGTTTTCGTGTTTTGTTTGCTCTTCGGTGAGCTGATGGCTGCTCTCGCGCATTGGAAGTGGTATTGAGGATCTAATTGAGTTGTTCATATATCCAACCCCCGCTAACCTCCAATATAACCGACACACATTCAGCTGGTTCGTTTTTGAGTGAAAGCCGATGCATACGTTGTCATCGTTATGTTATGCGACTAACCCAGTTACGCTATTACGCAAGCGAATAAACGCAGGCAAGTCTTCCCGCTTCCCCAAGAGGCTTGGTAACTATAAGCGAATCTTTAGCGACTACCTGCCCCGACGCGACAGCCACACTAACACCACCGGCAACGCCAATGCTCTTCATCGGGTGATTCCGAACCAAAAGAGAGCTCACAAGCTGGATAGCGAATCGCAGCCGGGTCAGGTCATGACGCCAAGCAAGCGCGCCTTTTCGTCTTTTTTTTCTCCCTTGCTCTCAACGACTATGCCGATAGAGCTCAAGTGCGGGATTGCTAGCTTCACGTGGCGAACGCCTGGAATTGCCTGAGCAGACCACTTTGTATTTCTTTTCTTTTCCTAGTCAGCCCTGTCGCCGTCGCCTGCCAACTGTCCCATCAATGCAGTATTTATCTCGTAGTTTTCAATTATTATCTTGTTCACAATATATACGCCAACCCAAACTACTGCATTCACACAGCTTGTTGTTTCGTGTGTAGGCAGTGTACGAGCACAAATTCGTTGCAGGGTCTCCACGACGTATGAAACCCACCGATTCAAAACCCACCAGAGCCACATCTGCGGAACCGACTCTGCGGGGCAAAAAGCCGGGGTTCCGAAGGAAACAATCTGCGATTCGCTTTCGAATTCCTCGCCGTATCTGAGAGTGCGTGCGCGCGTGCGCGCGTCCCCGAAGCGCTCGGAGGGGTCTAGAGTAGCATTCCGATCCCGAACCATGTCGTCGTCGCAGGACCACCTCCCGGAGCTCGCTCGGGTGCCGAGCAGTACGCAAAGCGAGACGACGAGCTCTACGCTGTCGTTTGGTGGCTTCTCTACTGGCCTCAGTGTGGGTGTGCTTATCAGCTAGGACGTCGTGTGCGCGCACGCTGATTCCCCGCATAGGTCGATACCGACGATAGCGATGCCGATTCGGCTATGTTCGATCTTGACCGGGCGTGAGTGCGGCCCCTTAGACCTGGGAAGAGGTATGCTGTGGGGAGCCAGTGACTGACCTCTCTTACCGCAGGCCTTCAAGCACGTCCGTGGCATCTAGTGTCTATGATTTTGTTGAAGAGCATGGCCGAACGTATCATCGGTATAAAGAAGGAAGTAAGTTTCGCTAATACTGCCCCAATGTTCTTATGATCACCTTGGCTCATGCTTGTGCTGGTGCGCAGAATATTGGATGCCTAATGATGAGGTGAATTGTTGCTGAGAATGAGCTCTTCTCACTAAATGCTTACTATGTCGCAGAGAGAACAGGAGCGGTTAGGTATGAGCAAGATATGGCCCTGTGTACCTTCACGCGAATTGAGCTTGACCTGACGCGACATTGTAGACTTGCAACATATGATATGTCTTAAGGTTTTCAACGACCGGCTTGCTCTCGCTCCAATTCAAAGTCCCGGCAGAGTTCTTGATTTCGGCACTGGGACCGGGGTATGGGCGATTGAGTTCGGTGTGTTCCTCTCTCCTGGATGCAATGATAATTGAAGCAACCTAACTAGGAATGACAGCCGTCCAACACCCTGAGTCTGATGTGCTCGGTACAGATCTTAGCCCTATACAACCAGAATAGTGAGTCAGTCCCCATCCGGCGAACATGCACGAAGCTGCAGAGCAGAGCTGACTATCGCAGTGTGCCTCCTAATTGCCGTTTTGAAATTGATGACATTGAAGACGAGTGGGTATTCTCGATGAAATTCGACTATATCCACGGGCGACACATGGTAGGCTCCATCACGGACTTCCCCCGCCTTTTTACATCTATTTACGCAAACTTGGAGCCCGGAGGCTGGGTAGAGATGCAAGACTACTATGTAAAGTTGCAGTCGATCGACGGATCGCTCGACGGTACGACGCTGCAGCGCTGGAACAATATGCTGAACCACGCGTTGACGTTCATTGGGCGTAGCGGGCTGAACACCGTCAAGTACAAGCGCTGGATGCGGGAGGCCGGGTTCGAGGAAGTACGCGAGGAAGTCTTCGCGGTGCCCGGCAATCCCTGGGCCAAAGGCGCCGAGCAGAAACAGCTCGGCGCCATGCAGATGGAGAACATCCTCGAGGGCATCCACGGCATCAGCATCTCGCTTTTCACCAAGTTCTTGGGCATGAGCTCCGAGGAGGTCGAGACACTGCTTGTGGATGTGCGCAAGGATCTGAAGGACCGAAATATCCATTTCTATTATCCTATGTGAGTCTCCTTCTCGTTCACTTCCTACCCCCGGGGGTCTTCTCGGTCGCGAACATAGGGACTAATACATAAATTGCTATCATGCAGTATGTCTGTTTATGCTAGGAAGCCATATAGAGATGCTACACATGTATGATTGATACCACTATATATTTAGACTTAAATGCTACGTTCTTATTTTACAAACACGGGTTTCATCGTCTGTTGAGGAGCACTGCATGCGAGTGGGCTGCATGAAGTTGCACTAGCGATGAACCCCAGCATTGATATACCGTCGCCGTCAGCTTTCCCCACATCTGTTTAACATTAGATTAGGCCCCTGTATCCATACATGTCGTGAATCAATATCGCTTGTCTTTTCAACGCCATCTTGCACGATAGCGTTGAGCACGTATCCCACATTCCGCTCCTTCGGCATGGAAAAGCCTAAATACCGCAGTAGAGTAGCAAGCCGTGACCGTTCATCGCTCATCGCCACCGCTCAGGAGGGACATGCGGCCCGCCTGCTGCGCAATCTGCGGGTGTCTGATCCCGGCCCCCTCGGCTCCCCTGGCCCTTAACGCGGGCGCACCTTGGGGGTGGCAGTGTCGCGCCGTGCTGCTCAGTGATCCGGACCGCGAGTTCGACAGGCGCGAGGTGCATTACCGGGCCGGTAAGCTGGCGAGTGCGCCGCCTCTGGACTTCCAACGCGCCTCGGAGATAAGGAAGGATGCCGCGTTCGTGGTGAGTGATGATCGGGTGCGCTTAATCTCACCGCGGCCCAAGCGTGATAGAGCAGGCAACGGGGGCGCACGGCCCGGAGAAGGGGCAGGAGACAAGAAAAGGACGGATGTGGAAGCGGATGGAGTTGGGGAGGCCGAAGGAGAAGCGGAAGTAGAGATGGAGACGGAAGTCAAGCTCAACGGGAACACGGGCCATGATGAGAATGGCAACTGGAACTCGCATTATTACATTGCGGTGCACGAGGCTTGTCTCGTCATCGCGGAGCGGCTGTTCGCATCCGTGGCGCGATCAGACAACCGCGTTGTCGGCGGGAGCAGGGTTCGTATCCGGTCCGTCGAGGCCCTCTGGAAGGCCCTACGCATGCGCTTCGATGCCCGCGACAACGAGTTCATGGGAACCGTGTTTCAGATGCCTGCAGGCCCGTCGCGCATCAATTTGCCGAATGGGTACTATCTGCCCGCGGATTGGGTATGTTTATCTCTTGATCCCCGCGACGAAACTTTCAAGTATGCCAGGTGTGATGCTGGAGAATCGAGCGGTCGAGAGCTCTGGGCGAGGTATGGTCGACGTGTAAAAGTAATTGCTGACTCAGGTAATAGTCGACTGCGGACCCGATGCATGTCGAAGATCTCACGTTGGATATCCTGAATAACCTTAAAGACCTGCCTGCGCCGGGCCCGAGAAGTCCACGAATGATTGATTTTCAGGACATGTTCTGGCTTTTGCCTCAAGAGCTTCAAGACCATGTGCAGTCTTTCTTGCTGGATGAGAGCTTACCCGTCGAATGCACTGGACTGCTTCCACAGCATGTCTGGAGGGACATTCTTTTCCAAGGGAAGTGCTTCCCTTTCCTATGGGACGCGGATTATGAGGCTGTCGAAGCATTCTGTCTGGATAGCGAGCGTATCGGCCAACTCGAGAATTTGAACTGGGAGCTATTTGTGCGGAAATTGAGTAATGAGATCTGGGATATAGATAACCGGCACGCTACAACATTAAAGATCCCCAAGGGACTGCGCAACCGACGACGCATATGGCAGCTCGTGGCAGATATGTACGTGTGCGATGTTGTGCCCAGACAGCTGTCGTCTATCGTTGTCGCTATCCCAAGGTACTGGGACGAACGTGGAAACCCTCTTTATCCAGTTGAAAGAATCTCCCAGAACCTCCACGGTTCTAATAACCCGTCATAGTAGCTAGCACAAGACAAAGAACTGTAGAAGCTAGAAAAAAAAACTAACTGAACAGGCACAGTTTATCACAAACGATAGTGTCAAATATCATGAGTATCACGATATATAGAAGACTTGAGCTAAAGTGTGGATGGAATGTGTTACAATTAAGTGATGTATTAATGCAAATATGAAAGCTATCTATTCTAAAACGAATAAAAATTAACTATCTAGGCTATAGTATCATGTCGGGGTTTTTATTTATCCTCGGGGCGATATGGAGTGAGAAACTATCCATCTCGCTTTGTTACTACCGAGTGTGTTGTCCCCATGTTATTCTAAGCCAAGTATGGCGGCAAGCTAGTTCCCAATCCATGAAGAAAGGAAAGGAAGGTTGTCGTGCTGCACCGGCGCAGCCTGAGGCGAACCAAGCCCTTCGTCGACGGCGGGTCATTGGGTAGTCTCAGTCGATCGCAGGAGATTAGGGTGTCCTACCGGCGGCGCGGGTCGGGAGGCAGCCAACATAGATCCCGTCGGTTGATCAGGCAGTCTCATCGAGGCGGAGGGTAGTGTCCGCAGGCAGTTTAATGTCAATGCCCGGGACTGCAAAAAAAAAAAACCTGTAAAGTGAGATTGCTATAATGTATGAGATGACAGGATGCATATATGAGAAGAAGGACTAGAGTATGGGATGGGAATGGGGGGAAATAGAGTTAGATAGTTGACTCTTGGGTAAAGCCAAGGAAAAAATGTTGAGGATGGGAAGAAAGAGAAGAGAGTTGAGAATGAGGGAGGCCGAGTTTTTATAGGGTGGGAAGAGGGCTCACATAGGGTTACTGATTTAATTGCTGTCCTGGTGGTGGCTGGGAGATGCCATTGTGACGAGCACATTATTTGCTACCAGGCATTGTGATTTGTTGTACGGTTCATTGCTTCAGTTGTGATCCTGGTGATCCTAAAATATGATTGGGCTGATTTAAACTTGATACCTGAGATACTTTGATATTGAGGCTCTAACTGAGGTATTACCTACATGCAGCGGACCAATGGCTACTCAACCCATTCCCTCAACACCACACTACCTTGCAAACCTTAAGAATCTGGCACCAATCAGAATTAAAGATAACTCCCAAATCAGAATCATACTTTTTGATCTCGTAGGGCTGACTTGGTCTCTGCATTGTTTTCCAACCTTACCTTACCCAAGATTTTGGTTGGGATGCCTGCAAAGTACCTGGTACATGAATACAGAGCCTCAGGTACTCAAGGTTATGATGAGGATACCTAAGGAATATCTTGTACAGGTACCGGTACTTAGCATTTGTACACTACTGTGGCTAGGTTTGATTACGCTCCCGCTTAAGAAATATATGCTTTGAAATCAGTCACGGTATTTAATACGGTTGATATCTACCAATCACAAACAGGCTCATGACCTATACTAACTCCTATTCCTAACGATGATCTACATTGACAGCAAGATATTGTGAACACTGCCAAATCATAGGTATTGATTATTCTGATAGAGCTTTTGAACGAAAGTACAATACTGATCGCCATACACCACACCGACACGGTCCCTGTTTTCTTCCCTGACGCTCTTCCCCAATCATGACGTAGATCTACATAATAGGCATACCGCCAGGGAGCTGGGTCAGCCAGCCGTCTAGATTGTCGCTAACCTTCGAGGGAATTGTGCACTTGTTGGCATCGGCGAGGGACTGCGTCTTCAACGTGTTGCAATTGATGCTGTTCGAGAATAGGTCACTATTGCAGTTCTGGTCCATGGCCCGCTGCAAGGCGTCGCCCTTCCACCCAAATACGTAGTCGGCGTGAAGGCCATAGCCGAGCTTGTCGCCAAAAGACCAGACGAATGGCTGAGAGCCGTCAGCTGGCCAGTCAGCCTGGTTGTTGAATGGGCGAGTGTCCCAGTAGCTGTTGCCATGACAGTTAGCAGTGATTGTGAAATATTCATACTAAAGATCCAGACATTACTTACGTCTCGTAGAATACTTGCGGAACAGTCACGGGATGGGAAGCAGGGCATGCGTTGCCATTCGGGTAGGCGACATGGCTCTGGTGGTCGGGGCTGTCCAAGTTCTTTCCATCCCAGCAGGTGGGGAAGCGGATGGAGACCATGATTCCGGCCGCGCAGGGCTTGGTCGGGAAGTTGAGGGTTTGACCACCTCTTGTCATGGCTGTGGCAAGGCATGTATAGTCCATATATTTGTACTTGGCTTGCAGCTGCGCTGCTGTCCGGAAGGTTGGGTCCCCGACTGTCATTCTGAAGCCAGGCTTGAAAGCTGTCACCTTGCCGGACGAGAGGTAGTATACGGTTTGACCGCCATTGGCCTGAGTGAAACCAAGGTTATTGCCGAATGTGTTGACTTTGTGGAGTGTCCCATTCCGAGCTCTAATCATTAAGATATTAGTAAGCGAGTCTTCGAAAGCTGTACGTATCGCTTCAAGACTGTTGTTCCATACCGGAAGAATACTGCAATGATAATCAGCGACTATGATATACATTACCTCCGCGGGTAAAGACAAGGAGTGGGGAGCTTAAAGAGGTACTTACAAGTAGCCGTCCAGTAGTTAGAGAAATCCTCGGTGGGCGTGCAAGAAGTGCAAGTAGCTGTCGTCGGTAGGTCGTGCACGGCAGGGTCCATTGTGGCGTTGAATGCATTCCCTCCGACTACCTGATGAAGATGGGGAGAGGGATTCGCGCCCGGATTTACAATCCTGCACGGGTGCTTATTCAGAATTGCTGACCTTTCATCGCCAGAATGAGAAGTTTGACTTACGGATCAAGTCGTTCAACAACAAGTTGTGAGCACGAAAACCGAAGTGTTGCCCCGGCGGCGTCTACGGCGGGCGCAATGGCCGCAGCGGCGAGAAGGGATCGCCAATACATCGCGGGTTTAGCTGAACCACTCGACTTGAGTTGTTAAGTGAACGAACGATGACTTTGAAGTTGATACGATATCGATTCTTCTTGATGCGACACGGGGGGAAATCTCATCTCTTCGCGGAGCAGGCATGCATTTCCATTTTATCCCACTCTATAATCCGACAGGTCACCTGTCAAGTCACTGGCTTCAACTGCCGACGCAGCTCGAGTAGCATTGCCACGCCCATCTGGCCGGCTTGATGATTAACTGGACAGTCAAAGCCAGACACGTAAATAACAAGACCCAATAGTCAGAGGTGTTGACATGGAGTGTGGAACCTGTCGTGTATTTATCCAGATTGGGCTTCGTCGGGAAATGGAGAAGGTCCGTTTAGACCAACGCAGATCAACCCAGGGCCAAGTCACGTGCTAAAGACAGCATCACTGACGTGCACTTTTCGATCGGGTATCTGCTACTCTGTTGTGGACAAGCCTGATCGTGAGTACAGGAAAACCGAATTCGGTGCTAAGAAAATATCTAGAATACTCACAGCCCAAGCCAGGTGTGAGGAGAGTGGGTGCGCTGAAGTGACATATGGAGCTGTTCGGAACCTTAGGAGTTATATCCTTGAACTCCGGTAGTGACAAGCCTGGGAATTCGCAAGCCTATTCACTGCCGAAAAGAAGCGAAGGTATGCGCAACCTCTACTTGTATGTATTGGCTGAGCGACGCCACTACGCCTCAGACTCTCTAGTGTAGGCTAGTCTATATACCGGAAACTCCTGACGGTAGACAGTTTCGATAGCTTCGATTTTATTTTTGTGGCTGTCTTGGGGGTTCAGGAAAGCTGCAATGACAAAATTTCAGTAATGATGCTGGATACTCGACAAATGACTCGTAAGTGTAATGACGTACGTTCCGCTGGTTGATAAACCTTGGTATTCATCTAGGCCCCTGGACTTTAATTATATATTGTAGCTGGGGAAATAGATGAAAAATTTGGACTACTGTATTCCTGAAGAGTTAGTACTTTGAGCGAAGGCCGTGGATTTATTGTTTATGTTTGACGCGTTCAATGTCCCTATCCAAGCGGTATTGTCCATAATCTGCAACGTGGGCTCAGCACCCTCTTTGACTAGTAGAGGGGCGAGTATCATTCCTGTGCTCTTATCGGCGCGATAGGGTATGAGCGTAAGTAGAAAAGCAATGCCAATAAGGATAATCTTACTCTGTTCCAGTTCCCTGACTGTCCTCTCACTTTCAATGCTCGGGTTGTTTGTTGCCGTAGGGATAAAGTAGTAAGACGTTTTGAGTAGAGTGTAAAATGTTGGTAGACATTCCGCAAAGCGTCTAGATCTACTAGCCAGTTTGGCAACGGTGTAAAAGGTAAATGCCATGGAGGTTCTTTGAATGGGCTTAAAAAACCGACGCATTTGAGGTATAGCTGCTCACAGGCCCCAAACCCATGACTGCTGCCTGACAGTGGGGGACGACTTCTAGGTTCGGCTGACGACTTCTGGTCGAAACACAGGACTGGGGTTGTAATATAGTGCGTAACCTGGGCTCGTAGCTACCAACCGCTTGGCTCATGATAGCCTCCACAGCTTAGAGTTTTTTCTCAGTTTCATTCATCCAGCATCCCAGCTAAGATGGATCAAGATTTTCCAGTTGTGCAGTATGGAAATATCTTCTGCGAGGATACGACCGAGCGTTTTGCCACTCTTAGCTTCAGCCATGTCCCTCCCAGGCTGTGATGGCATGTAGTTTAGACAATTCAATGCTCGTTGCGCTTGTAGTAGTAACGAAAAGACTTATAAGGGCATCTGTTGGATGGTAAAGCATGCGACATGAAGGAACCATAATTTCATGGTTTACCTAAAGGTCCATTTCGACTGGAGCTGACCATGACTGCGACGAGATAGAAGTTGTTGATCGAGAAATGGCCCGTAATCAGGGAAGGTTACACCTCCATTTCAAGCCTATGACGTAGGTATGCGAACGAGTGTTAGTCTTGTCGAGTTACACGCCAGAGAGAACTAACATCGTGGAGCTAGGTAGCACCGGATGGCTAACGCCACCGCCCGAAGCTCAAATGTAGACTTCGCTTTGGAACTCCTGGTAGTAGAACTTTCAAGATAGCACTTCTCAATACTAATACGTCTAGCAAATAAAATAGCTGTTATGCTTCACGAAACGAGTTAGGCAGCCTCGCTGAACAACTGCGCAAAGTGCATGAGTCGATGATGAGTCAAGATCTTAGCGACCAAGCAAGGGATATATTGCCTGCTAACGAAGTGTAACGGCCAAAACTTCATAGTTCTTCAGCTTGGGCTTTTCCGATGAGGTACGTTGCTGCGGCCACGGTAGATTCTGGAGTATGAAGGGCGGTAGGTATCACCCTTTGTTCGTCTTCGGCCCGGTCGGCTGCTGTTTGGGCTGGGACTTCCTCTCGAAGATTCACCCCGATGCTCGACCATACCATCCTCGCCTTTATATTGCTGCATGTTTGACGTTGTGTACTGTACCTTACGGTCCCAAGCTTCAATCGACCATGGACTTCGTAGGAAATTCCGCAGCTCATGAAGAAGCAATACCGTGTTTTCGCGGCCCAAGAAGTCTTTCAGCATATCTTCTGCAGCGCCCTGGCTTCCTTGAGTGTCTACTGTCTTCAAGATGGCGATGATATATTCCAGTAAAAACTCAGCATTGTTTGCCCGTCGCTGTGTCATGGCATCCTCGCTAGTTTGGGCACTGCTTGGAGTGCGGAGAAACTCGAATACTTGCAGCTCTCTCCTCAACCACGCTCGTGCGCGCGAGACGAGTTCCGGTTCCGCCTCAAAAAGAGCAGGTGTTAAGTCTCTGTAGCGCGATTGCGGGTTAGATCCCACATGTAGAGAGTACAATCGATTGCGGTAAATATGCTGACGACGAAGAATGGCTTCATCTCGGGCCACAGGGTGACCTCGAAGATATTCGTATCGACGCCTGTTTGGCCTTTGAGCTATCGATAGTGACCTGTGTGGTGGAACTTGTGATTGCTCACTCTGACGTGCTTCATTCGTTACTTGAGGCACGAGGTATGTGCGACGTGTTCCTGGCCCTTCTCGGTTGAACTCATATACCACCTCATGGATGTTGCTTTTGCATAGAGGGCATTTGGACAGACGCTCAAGCCAGCTTAGTAAACAAAGATAGTCAAAGTTTCGGTGTTTGCATGGTCTCGCCTCACAAGCCTCAGTAATGCTATCGAGACAGATAACGCAACATGGCTCGCTTGGTTGTCCTTCACTGGCGGCTTCACCTCTTGCCGCAACTTCTACAAGCGTATTCTGCAGGATTCTTGACTGCAGCTCGTCTGAAGTGCCTTCAATATCCATAGAGAAATGGAGGTGGCCTAGTTGGCATAGAGGCGTTACAACGGCCAGAATATTAGAGCAAAGCGTAAGAAAGGGCGAGAGAGGCTCGCTAGTGACGGGGCTTAATCGTGGAGTGCGCCACTTGCCAGGTGGCGAGCTAATTCGGCATCAGGCAAGCATTGCCAAGATACATTCGAAATGCGTGTAGATAGGATAGGGTGGCTGAGTCAATTGGGTTTACCCCACCACGTTAGGTAGGTCTCTCTCCCCAATCAGCCACAGCGTCACGTCACGTCGTCGAACTGCGGGTCGTCGCGTGCAATGCAGCGCGTCCCGCGAATTCAACTCCATACAAAGACCTTTTTGGTGGGCCTGAGCACAACCATATTACTGTAACATGAGTTTACAATCAGTGTAGTCACGTATTCACTTTTGACCTTGATTTTTTTCAGTACCGTTAGAAAATGGACGAGATTGAAAGACAACAATATGAGGCTAAATCATCCCAATTGCGTGCTGAGCTGAAGCACTTCGAAGCAGACTGGGCCAATCGCAATGGCGGCAAGAAGCCTGGTCGTCAAGACATTAAGCAAAACCCCAGCATAGGTAATGAAGAACAACCCGCTTTGGCTTGCTGCATGCCTATCTTGGCTGACAATTTAATGGCAGCTTCCAAGTACAAAAGATACAACCAAATTCGAGATATCCTCGCTGGAAAGATACCACCCTCTCAATCTCGGAAGCGCGAGAATGACGAAGGTCTGGCGCAAACACCCTCGAAACGCTCTAAGCCCGCGCAAACGCCATCCAATGTTCGCACCTTCAACGTTGAAGAGGGAGCCTTTGATACCCCGTCTGCTCGAACACTCTTCAGCCCTGCGTTGCCCACTTCAATTGGGCCGACGCCGCAGAAGAACGGACGAATCCTGGGCATGTTTGATCTCTTAGAGGAAAATGACGAGAATGCGCCTCCGCAGGATGATCCAGTGGGAGAAGGTGGCAAGATCCATGCCACCCCTAGCAAAAAACCCTCTAGTGAGACCGAAGATTTCAAGCTTGGAAGAACACCGATGTCATCGTCCAAACGTAACATGCTTAACACTTTCATGACGCCGTCGAGACGGAAGGAGGACAACCCTCTCGGGGCAAGGACACCCAACTCTGTCGCGAAACTGCAGCTGTCCACGCCTGCGTTTCTAAGGAGAGCACCAATGCCCACGGTGGACGAGACTGGACACTATGTATCACCTGCGCCGCTACGACTTCCTCGGAAACCCCTTGGTCGCAGTCTCAGCAGCGTGGTGGCAAGTTTGAGAAAGTTGGAAGAGGAGACACTCGATGACGATCTGGAGGCGTTGCAGGAGATAGAAAACGAGACTAGCTCATCTGGCACTATGAAGCAGGCGAAATCAGCACCGAAGGCTCAGGCAGAAATTCTTAAGCCAGATAGCCAGGCGCAGCAGCTTCTGGGAGGCTTTGATGACGAAGGTCTGTATGACAGTCCAACAGAAGAAGGAAAGGGACGTGACGGCCAACCCTTGAGAGTCTACAAAAAGAAGGGCCAGAAGAGGACGACTCGACGAGTCAACATGAAGCCCACTAAAGCAAAGCGGCCGCAGCAAACGTTGGAAGGTAAAGGCGGGGATGAGGATGGCGAGGGCAAAGATGACGACGAGGTTGTTCCCGAGACGCAGTTTGACCCCAATAAACCTATAGACGGACTACCAGAAGTAGATTCAGACTCAGATTTTGACTCGTCGGGTGCAGAAGACAAGGCTCAAGATGAGAAGAAACCTACGAAGCCTGCTAAGACAGTCAAAAAGGAAGGCAAAATACAGAAGGCTGCTAGGAAGGTCAACGAGCTGGCGCATGCAAACTTCAAGCGTCTTAAGTTGAGGAACACGGGATCTAAGGGCGGACCTGGGTTTGGAAGCCGGTTTCGTCGGCGAAGATGATCTCCTGAGCTGTATAATGAGTGATGATTATGGGGGATGCCAATATCATGAACCTGCGTTGATTTACACTTTGCCTCGAAGGTGTGCGTTTTTTACCTTATGCATGTAACTGTAGCTAAAGCTTGAAGTTACATTCAAGCCAGCACCTTCGCCTCTATTATAATTGATAGTAGGCATCTTGTCTGCATGACTAATCCAACTCGAGGAACTCAATGTCCAGCTCGAGCTTGCTATGTTTCGCCCCTAATACCTCATATTCAGCTCTCTTCATACGCTCCGGGTTCGATCTTTTGAATATTTTCATCCTCGCCGCCCACAAGTAGAAGCGCACAAACCCCCAACTGATCTCAGCCATTAGGTCTGTCAACTCCACAAGATCGTCAAGCATTCCGACAACGACGCCCCAGCGAACGGGCCTCTGCCTCGCCGCGATGGCGCACACGACCCCTTCACCCCTCAGCACCGCATCCCTGACGCCTCTCAGCGCCTCGTTCTCCGGCACGACATGGTTCCCCGCCCGCGCCACCATGATCTCGGGCCAGAGCGCGCAGAAGTGACCCCGCCACCACTAGTAAACCGCCTGGAGTATCTGCCGGACGCTGTCGAACAACACGTAGCTCATCGCCGTCTCGACGAACCACTCTGCTCGCCAGCGCATGAAGCACCACCCGTGCTCGAAGGCCCGCTCCAGGATCTCGGACAGGCAGAGGTGGCAGACGTCCGAGGGCGCGTGTTCGGCTTCGAGCAGCTTTCGGCCGAGCATCTCCTGGAACGAACGCGCGCGCGAACCGACGCCCGGCTCGGGCTTGGAGAGCACGGAGTCGTTTTGGCACACGCGGTCGCGCCGCTCGGAGCCGATGCGCGTGAAGAGCCAGCGGAGGCGAGTGAAGGGTCGGCCGAGGAGACTTGGTGTGGGATAGGCGTGCTGTACGAGACGCTCGGCGAGCATTTTGGGCGATTGATACTTTCCGCTGGCTCGGCTTAATAGTCGCTCCTTTCTGTGTAACGAGGCGCTTGAGCACTGTTGACTGCTCTCGATCGTCTTTCTGCCTCTGCGTGCGCTCTCCGGGTTCACGTCTGCGCTTCTTGAGATTTGTGGGTTGAGATATGATATGCGACTAAGATAGGGAAATAGGATTTCTCAAATGATGCTGGTTGTGCTTTGTTTTAGTCGATATGGCCCGGGAAAGAATTTAAACTTGGTGCTTCCGGGATTGAAAGAGGCTCTGTCGAAAATAGGAGATGCTGCCCCCTAGTTTATCACCCTCGATGTGTCCTTCTGTTCTTTTTAGCAGCATTTATATCGCCACATCCCAATTTCTGTGAAGAGTCTTACCAGGTTTATGCCAGGAAGCTGCAGGTAGTTAGTGACCGAGTTGGAAAGGGATCAGCAGTTCATGCAGAACAGCAACTGCTACCCATTTTTGGACTTCCAAGAATACAGTATATATCTACAAGAGCTCTATTTGCGTAAACAAGATCAAAATGTGAGATTGAGCAACCTCAGAATGGCTACTGTCACCTTCGGTCTTATGGTCTCAAACCGCAAGTTTTGCTCGTAATTTCTCCAACCTTTGGCGTGGATAGTGCGGGCTTAATAGTTGAAACAATAACATGAGTGACACGCTAGTGGGATGTTATGAAGAATGAATTAAATAATTGGTTGCCTAATGCGAGGGCAAAAGTGGGGATGAGTGCAAAGGGTTATAGTTTATGATAATGTCGTTCTCCCCTAACGGACATTCCTATTTACTACCTGAATGGTCGAGTAGTAAAGGAGTCGCTAGGAAAACTCCTAGTATTAGACGCAGGGCCATAAGCATTTAAGGGTTTCCAGGCCAGAGATGTTAAATTTAGTTCTAGCCCTGGGATTTTTTTTAGCAACTTTTAAGGTGTTAGGTTCGAGTCGACGTGGTGCTTTTATTAATTATCTTCATCTTCTTTTTTTTTTCCAGTGATGCAGCAGGTCCGATACCTTTGTGATTCAACTATCCAAAGGACTCTATTGTATTACGAGCTACTGAACTCACGTTGTTAATATCCAAGGACTAGTAAATGCATCTGTGGAAATGTAGACTTGTCAGACCATGTAGTAACAGCGCTTTGAAGCATACATTTTGTGTTAAATTAATCATAACGAGGGTTTGAGGTTGAGCAGCCGCTAAAAATTTGATTTGCTACCGAGATGGGTTGGCATTCTGTTTAATTTACATAGACATGGCGTTCATAATTTGATTGTAGTTCGTCGTGTCTTATAAAAGCTTGTAACTTTAAATGGTACTACTTGCATTTGACATAAACAACATGTACTTAAAGAAGAAGTAGAATGTCAATCTGTACAAGTACCACCTAAAACTATATCAAGGCTTGGGTTGCTATACATATAGAAAAGTCAAACTAACGGCTCATTTGGTGCTGTTATTTTTGGACGGCAAAGACCACGGAATATGCGCTTCTAGTTATACTGGGGCCTTAGGCACACTGGTTAACAGTTTTAAGCATTGGCTTGTAAGCCTTCATTTTGGTGGTTGGCCAGCCTCTTGCCGCTCTGCCAAAGCCTTCCTATTGATCACCCGATAACAATCCCGAGATCACGAAAATGTATCAGTCAATCCGATATTGTACATTGGCCGACTTACTGTCCCTTACAGTCGGCGCTGTCGATCGATTACCCGCTTGCAATGCGAACACTATATGGAGATCTCCGAGCTTTGCAGTAGCTAGAGACTTCGTATGTATGTATGTATGTGTGTATGTGTGTGTGTGTGTGTGTGTGTGTGTGTGTGTGTGGATCCCACACCACTGTCGATGTCATGGATGTCAATTGATGTGGGGTCCAGACGGCTAGAGTACAATACGACGTTGCGAACGACCTGAGTCTTCAAAAATAAGCCTTAGGAACAAGGACCGAGGAAGCCTGGAGAAACCGGCCGGAGATACTCGATAGACGTTACCTTTTGGGGCTGTCGGAATAGAGCGCCTCTGTACACCATAATATCTACGTGGCGAAACCATGAAAGCTTTGGAGTCTGACTCCATCTACGTCACGCCCTCTCGGCCGCGATAAGGGTTTGGTGTTTCTAGCTTCTTGTACCTATTCTTACCGTGGCTTTTCCCCTCTTAGAGTCCAGACGGCAGTCACATGCTTCTATTCGGAAGATATCAGCAGCCGACCAGCTCACAGTTTAAACCTTATCAACTGCTGGCCTTGGTGGCATTGCTAGTATTTCTAGATATCTATGAATTAAGCGCTTCTACCCCTCCTTTCATCCTTACCTGGCCACTACGTTGCTTTTTCTGTAACCCCACGTTCGGCAACGAACAGAAGTGTCAAAGCTGAAGTCTCTGCGTGGGTGGTCTGATGACCGAAAAATCCTCGGATTGGAGGTCAACGCCCCCGATTAGTTACCGATAAGGAGCAAAGCGAAGCCCTTATATGTGTACTTCCATAAGCTACAAAAGCTTAAGGATTAATAAGAGAACCATATGCAACATCTTGTTTCGAATTCTTCTCCCAGTTTAATCTCTCGCTCATTCGATTGAGTATGTTTATGAAGAAAAGGGATATCGAGGCGTCCAAGTGCACTACCCTGTAAAGGGAAGGAAGTTAAGCCAACGTAGCAACATGGACGCCTTATGAACAGCCACAATGTTCTATTCGTCTAAACAGGGTTAGTTTGTGGACAAACTCTCGAGGCGGTGACGAAAAATAGGGAGACTGGGGGGGGGGGGGGGGGGGGGGGGGGGGGGGGGGGGGGGGGGGGGGGGGGGGGGGGGGGGGGGGGGGTGGGGGTGGGGGGGGGGGTGGGGGGGGGGGGTGGGGGGGGGGGTGGGGGGTGGGGGGGGGGGGTGGT